>ML241669.1:1077-11680 GCA_005239495.1 Nicotiana undulata | reverse complement strand
AAATGAATAATTAGGCTATGGGTTTGATTTATTGAGCCATTATTGATGTACTTGGGTTGATTATGTCTAGATAATACCGTTCCGTAGTCGGATTCTAAAGGAAAGGGTGTGATCGAGGCTTGACTTGCAATTTTGGAGCCTAGGTAAGTGTTTAGCTTAACCTCAGCTTGAGGGATTAGGTATAGAGACTTACTTGTTATGTGAAACTCATGTCCAACGTATAGGCGTGGTGACGAGTCCCTATGCGTTGCGGTCAAGTATGCCCGTGAGTCAATCGTGATGAAATTTGCTACGTTCTTAATATTCCCCGCACTATGAGTAAATTATGAATTAAAAGTGATACTTGATGTTGTTCCATGACGTGGAGAGTTTTTGAGTTATTTGTTCCAGTTGAGGCTTACACTGTTGAAATTGTATTACTGATGCGAGGTTGGTTATAGCTGAGACCCTTGTCGGGCATTTGTTGATGTTGTAAATGATGATTTCTCCTTGCCGGAGCAATAAAATTGTATTGAGTATTTCCATGCACTTGAGACTTCGTGTTGTTGACTTTTATATTATTGTTGCCTTGTGTTTTTTTTTATTATTCGTCGCACGAGGGGACATGTTGTGCTGACTGAGTGTTATTATATATGCACGAGAGGACATTCCGTGCCGAGTGATTGTGAGGTTATGCACGAGGGGACATTCTGTGCCGAGTGTTATTATATATGCACGAGGGGACATTCTGTGCCGAGTGATTGTGAGGTTATGCATGAGGGGAAATTCCGTGCCGAGTGTTATTATATATGCATGAGGAGACATTCTGTGCCGAGTGACTGTGAGGTTATGCACAAGGGGACATGTCATGCCTTTCCTATTCATTATATGTTTGAGAAGCTATATTTCTGCCTTGTCTTTACGTTTCATTTATTACCTTGTACTGCTGTGCTAGCATACTGTTACCCTATCTCCCCAGCATGTTCTCCCCGTATCTGTCTTACTTGCTTATTTCTGTTGCCATTTTTCCTGCTATTATATAAAATTGCACAGGTACATATGTTGTGTTGGTCCTAGCCTCGTCACTACTTCGCCGAGGTTAGGCTCGACACTTACTTAGTACATGGGGTCGGTTGTACTGATGCTACACCTGCACTTATTTATGTTGTGCAGTCTACGCAGCCGGACCCGGAGATCACTGACGATCGGAGCATCTCACTCAGTCACACAGGAGACTTGAGGTAGACACGCAGACCTTCGTGGGCCTTAACGTCACCTTCTACTTTCCACTTTCAGCTCTGTCTTACCTTGTATTTCAAAGACAGTCTTATGTACTTATTTCAGACCTTTTGTTTGTAGTAACTCTTAGATAGTCCATGAGTATGTGACACCAGTTATGTGATTCGTTTATGGGTTTTATTTCGAAAAGTGCTATGTTGCAATTTGGGGTATTTTGTTAAATTTCATATGGCGGGCCATCTAAGGCTTAGTTATCTTGTTCGTATTTGTTGTTAATGAGTGTTATTTAGTTCAAACGTTGGCTTGTCTAGCGGGTTCAACGTTAGACACAGTCATGGCCCGAAGGTGGGATTTTTGGGTCGTGACAATAATAATCTTTAAACAAACAATTGGGGCTGGATAGTGAATATGGGGGGAACTATGCATGTTTAGTGTAGTCTGGGTAGAAATCATGGCTATAGGATTTATTTCCCTATGTGTGCAATAATATCATGCTTAGGACATGCATGACATGCATTGCAAATCATGCTTAGTTTTTTAATTTTCAGAATGTCTAATATACCCATGACATTTCTTACACCACTTTCCCAGTTATAACTCTAAACTAGTAACAAAATGTATCACTCATGCATTTTTATAACCTGACATATAGAAACCATGTCTTTAGGATGACACTTTGTGCAATAGATATCCTGCCCCTTAGGATTTCCTATTTATCAGAATCTGAACGCCTAGTTAACATGTATCTAATCTAATGATCTCACTAAAATTTGGTCATCTGGCTTGAAACGTTTTTTTTGTATCATCACTCATGTCCCTTAAAATCAGAGCTAAATATGCATGTTCCCTTAGGAAATGTATACGACGCCTAGGCAAACTTTAGGCCTAATGCACAACTAAAATCAAATAAACTATATTCTACTATGATGGGATTAATCTGCCTCTTTTAAATTTCCCAAACTTGGATGTCTCTGCTTTCCTGAAATCCACTCTACCTTTGTTAAAAACCCCCATTCTTTTTCGAAATCGTTTTGAAGTTGTGCAATGTTTACTTCCCATTGCTGATTTCAAAACTCTTGTCCCGTTATGTTTTTATCGAACTTTCAGAGTTACTTCACTATACCAAGTTGTTCTAATTCTGAATACTTGCTAAACTATTTATTAAAATGATTTATTAAAGTCTTACGAACTACTGGATCCTTATACTCACTTTGGATTATTGGATTTCAAATAAAGGCACTCCTGTTTAAATTACTTATTTTCTGAGAACTATCTAAATTGTTGTGCACTCTTAAGTCCTAACGCTATCCTAAATCACTGTATTCCTGAAAATTACTTTTTGAATCACTCAGTCTTAATTAAATTTCCTGCCTTCATTAAGTCTTCCAACTCAGATTCCTACGACCTACTGTTTTACTAAAATTCCTGCTCCCATCTTAAGACTTTAATTGTGTTTGAGACGTGCTACTTACATGTTTATTTATGGAGGGATCTGTGAGCCTTTACTTCCCTTTATATGCTCCTTCATATGTGTTGTCCTACTTGTTTTGGTATGTAGCTTAGTATTTTATCCTTTACACCTAAGGGTTCAACCTACTCCCGGGGAATAGTAGTCCTAACTACCCTCGAGGACATATAGGATGGGACGGGTAATAGCACGCAATAAGCATTCGTGACCAACACATGCGCTTTAAATAACCTTTACGGGGTGGGAAGGGTAGAATACGGATATGATGACCGGTGCGCTAATACCACGTGTAGTCGCCTCTTTGAGGAAGTAACATACCAGGTATTGCATTGATGTGATCCGTATTACTTTAAACCTAGGATAGTTTCTTTCAAATGTTTCCCCTATAATGTTTTCAAAATCTTTTGATAAAGACTTGTACTTGTTTGAAATCCCCTCTTATCTGAACTTTACTTGCTACTTGTTTATCACAAAACTTCATGGCTGGGACCCAAAGTTGTGGATCTTGAGGGGTGCCTAACACCTTTCCCTTGGGATAATTTCAAGCTCTTACCCGTTCTCTGGTAACGCAAACTAGTTTATGAGTTATTAAATCTAGGTGCCCTAACTCACCGTTAAAATCGTTAGGTGGCGACTCTTCCTTTTCCTTTAAGGAGTTGTCCATAATGTCCTAAACCCGATCTCTTCGTACCTAACCCGTGCGGATAAAGGGGGCGCGACAGCATGGCGACTCTGCTGGGGATGTTCCCTAGGCTTATACCATTACAATTTGCTTGGTAAATTTGGACCTTTAATTTGCATTTAATTGCTTATGAATTTTCCTATCCCCGATTATATGCCGTTAATTGTTTACTTTTACATGTATTTATTTCACCTGAACATAACTGACATATCTTCATGTCTTCTTTGTAACCGCTTTCCATTATAACTGTTATATTGCCTTTCTTTACTATTTTTCTCAACGTGAAAATACATGCTTACCTGTTTTAATGCTTATTATTACATATCATGCTCCACATTCATATTCCACTTATCATTCTCCCTCAACGTTCCAGACGTTCACTTCCCAAATACCCAAAACGTCCCAAAACAACCCAATCACCCAAAAGATCCCGTTCCATCAGCACCACGCAACACATGTCACTACAACACTCCGCCTCTCCAGGATCAGACGAGAGATCACCTCCAGGATTACGACAACCCCATTTATGTGGAAACCGTAGCTCATTCCACAACGCATACCAATGAGTCTGACGAGAAGGACAAGCTCATCAGGAATCTGGCCGAGGAACTCAAAAAATTGACCAACCGAGTTCAGGGCGTCAAAGGAATTAAAGGGGTTGAGGGATTGAATTATGAGGATCTTTGCATACAACCCGATGTTGAACTGCCCGAGGGGTACAAACCTTCTAAGTTCGAGATGTTTGATAGTACTGGTGACCCAAGAGTCTATCTGAGGACTTATTGCGACAAATTGGCCGGCGTGGGAAAAGATGAAAGGATCCGCATGAAACTCTTCATGAGGAGTTTGAAAGGTGATGCACTATCCTGGTACATCAATCGGGATCCAAAGAAATGGATCGATTGGGTGAATATGGCTACAGACATCATGGATAGATTCAGATTCAATACGGAGAATGCACCGGATGTGTTCTACATCCGGAACTTGAAGAAGAAACCAACAGAGACTTTTTGCGAGTATGCTACTCGTTGGAGGTCAGAGGCTGCTAAGGTCAGGCCAGCTTTGGAAGAAGAACAATGAAGAAATTCTTCGTGCGCGCTCAGGATTCTCAGTACTATGAGCGGCTGATGATGGTCGAGGGGCACAATTTTTCTGATATCATCAAGCTAGGAGAGCGAATCGAGGAAAGCATAAAAAACGGTATGGTTACTAATTTTGAAGCATTACAGTCTTCCAACAAAGCCCTGCAATCCGGTGGTGTGTCAAAGAAAAGGGATGTAGGTGCCGTGATGGTGGCACAACAAGCGAAGTCCTCTCCCAAATACAAAGTATACCCCGCACCTTCCTTCACGTACCAACCAACTCCAAGATACCAAGCACCCTCACCTCAATACCAGACATCATCACCCGCCTACCAAACTCCACCATCCACATATCAGCCTACCTCGCCCAGATACTCACAACCAGCTCCCGTCTATAATGCCTACAACTCCCAACCTTCTTACTATCAATCACCCCCTAACCGCCAAAAAACCCCGAGACCTCGCCCAAACTTCGACCGTCGTCCACCAAAACAGTATACTGCCATAGCTGAACCCATTGACCAATTATACAAAAAGCTCAAAACCGCAGGTTATGTCACACCCATTCCTGCTGTCACCCCTGAGAACCCTTCTCAGTGGGTCAACCCAAACAAAACCTGTTCTTACCACTCCAGCATGAAGGGACACACCATCGAGGAATGTTGTTCCCTGAAAGATAAGATACAGACCCTTATAGATAACAAGATCATTGTAGCCAAGGACCCTGTTCCTAATGTTCGCAATAATCCGCTGCCCGACCATAAAGGCGGTGTCCACATGATTGAGGTTGAAGAAGATTGGGATCCTGAGGGATCAATTGGGCTAATTTCTAAGGGTGATCCGAAGAAGTACCACACGTTCAAAGACAACAATACCAATCACACAAGTATACAAGTAATATCTATGCTACAACAGAGGAGAACAATGAGTATGTTGTGTCCTAACTACCCGGACGAAGCAGTAATAGCCACTACGTATGGACTCTCGTCACTCGGTGCGTACATATCCCCCAAACAAGATCACATAGCAAACAAGGTTACCTAGAGGGACAATTTCCCTCTTACGAGGTTAGAAAGGAGACTTAGCACGATAAAAGCACCCCTCAGACCAAGGACCGGATCAAAAGATGCGCGCCCGAAACTCCGAAACTACTCTTGACGGTTCACAACTCTGCTGAATTTGGGTCAAGAGCAGGTTCTTGAAGATCCTAGAGCTCTCTAATGGAGGTGAAAGGGTTGAAAAAATGAAGAAGACCCGTAATTGGGCATTTAAATACTGCTCGGGTAAAGCTTAACTGCGATCGCGACAATAGGCTTGTGATCGCGAAGGGAAACCGGACTGACCTCTGCGATCGCATCAGAGGTCATGCGATCGTGAAGACCATTTGGTGGACCTCTGCAATCGCGGCAGAGGTCCTGCGATCGCGATGAACAATTTCACCCGGCCCAGCTGTGACTCAATGCGATCGCGTGAAAGGGCTGCGATCGCGAAGCTTTGGAACCCAGAACCATGCGATCGCGGAGGGGAGGCTGCGATCGCAGTGAACAATCACTAGCCCGGAAAAATCCTTCTCCGCGATCGCAACCCACCTTCTGCGATCGCAGGGAAGGAAACCAAATAACAGATTTTTCTAGTTTTCCAACTTAGCTCCCGGGGGTCTAAAACACCCCCGAGCCCCTCGGGACCCCGTCCAAAAGCACCGGCAAGTCTGTATTCATGAGACGGACTCGTTCGAAATTCTGGAACATGAAAAACAACAACGGAACTGAAAATCAAACCCCAAAACAAAATTAATCAAACTCAAGAACTTTGAAATTCTTGAATTCATTACATTGCACCGAACGACTCTATGCTACTCGGAATGACCCAAAATTTTGCAGAAAAGTCACAAATGACTATACGGAACTATTGTCGGTCCCGGAATTCCATTCGGACCCCGATATCTTGAAGTCCCGTTCCAGGCCAAATTCTAAACTTAAGAAAATCCTAATTTCCATTTCGGGCGTCGAAACGATCCTGGGTCATCAAAAACCCGAGCCGAACATACGCTCAAGTTCGAAATCATCATACGGAGCTACTGGAGCTTTCAGAACTCGATTACAAGGTCGTTTGCTCAAAATCTTGACCGAAGTCAAACTTGGCCGAATAGGCCAGCCTTAAGGAACCAAGTGTTCCTAAACCATCCAAATCATTCCCAAATCCCGAGCCACCCACTCCCGCGAGTCATAAAGCACGAATAGATGCTATGGAAGGTTTAATTTAAGGAAACGGGATCTTAATACGCAAAATGACCGGCTGGGTCGTTACATTCTCCCCTTCTTAAACAAACGTTCGTCCTCGAACGGGTCTAGAATCGTACCTGAAGTGCTGAATAGCCGTGGATATCTGCTCCTCATGTCCTGCTCAGAATCCCAAGTCGCTTCCTGAACTGCTTGGCCCCTCCACTGGACCTTAACCGCAGAAACTTTCTTAGACCTCTACTGGCGGTACTGCCTACCAATAATGGCAAATGGCTCCTCCTCGTAGCCCAACTTCTCATCTAACTGAATAGTGTTGTAATCAACCACGTGAGAGAAGTCGGCGTGATACCTCAGAAGCATGTAAACATGAAAAACTGGGTGAACTCCTGATAAGGCTGGAGGCAAATCAAGCTCATAAGCAACCTCTCCAACCCGCTTTAGCACCTCGAAAGGACCAATAAATCTGGGGCTCAGCTTGCCTTTCTTCCCAAACCACATAATGCCCTTCATCGGCGAAACCTTCAACATAACCATATCTCCCTCCATGAAAGATACATCATGTGCCTGCTGATCTGCATAGCTCTTCTGCCTAGACTGTGCTGTACGGAGCCTCTCCCTAATAATCTTCACCTTTTCCAAGGCATCTCTGACCATATCTGTACCGTATAACTTGGCCTCACCAGGCTCAAACCACCCAATCAGAGAACGGCATCGCCGACCATATAAAGCCTCAAATGGAGCCATCTCGATGCTGGTCTGATAACTATTATTGTATGCAAACTCCGCCAAAGGCAAGAACTGGTCCCACTGACCCCCAAAATCAATCACGCAAGCCCTGAGCATATCCTCCAAAATCTGAACTGTACGCTCTGACTCGCCATCAGTCTGAGGGTGAAATGCTGAACTAAGGTCTATCTGAGTACCCATCTCGCTGTGCAAAGCTCTCCAGAAGTGCGAAGTGAACTGAGGACCCCGATCTGAAATGATAGACACCGGCACACCATGCAACAAGACTATTTCACGAAGGTAAATCTGAGCCAACCTCTCTGTAGTGTAAGTAGTAGCCACAGAAATGAAATACGCCGATTTGGTCAGTCTGTCCACAATGACCCAAACCGCGTCAACCTTCCGCAAGGTCCGAGGCAACCCAACCACGAAGTCCATGGTGATACGCTCCCATTTCCATTGAGGAATGGGCATCTGCTGAAACAAGCCTCCTGGCCGCTGATGCTCGTACTTAACCTGCTGACAATTAAGATACCGAGCCACATGCTGAACAATGTCCTTCTTCATCTGCCTCCACCAGTAGTGATGCCTCAAATCACGATACATCTTCGTCGCTCCTGGGTGAATAGAGTACCGAGAACTTTGCGCCTTAGCTAGAATCCTTTCCCTCAGGCCATCAATATCAGGAACACATAATCGACCCTTGAGTCGCAGAACACCATCCTCGCCTAAGGTAACCTCCTTGTCCCTGCCCTAGACCACCGTTTCCCGAAGCTCTACTAGACGTGGATCATCAAATTGTCGAGCCTTGATCTCTCCCAATAACGAAGACTGTGCAACCACATGAGCCAAAACTCGACGAGGCTCAAAAAGGTCCAATCTCACTAGTTGGTTGGCCAAGGACTGAATGTCCCAGGCTAAAGGCCTCTCCTCAGCTGAAATGTAGGCCAAACTACCCATGCTGGCTGCCCGCCTGCTCAATGCATCCGCCGCTACATTTGCCTTGCCCGGTTGATACAAAATAGTGAGGTCATAGTCCTTCAACAACTCAAGCCACCTTCGCTGCCTCAAATTAAGGTCCCTCTGCTTAAGCAAGTAATGCAGGCTGCGGTGGTCGGTATAGACCTCACAAGATACACCGTATAAATAATGCTGCCATATCTTCAAAGCATGAAAAATTGCCGCCAACTCCAAATCGTGCACGGGGTAATTCTTTTAATGAACCTTAAGCTATCGTGAAGCATAATCAATAACCCTGCCATCCTGCATCAACACACATCACAACCCGACGCGCGAGGCGTCGCAATACATTGTATACACTCCAGACTCCGAAGGCAATGATAACACTGGTGTTGAAGTCAATGCTGATTTGAGCTTCTGAAAGCTCGCCTCACAATCGTCGGACCACTGAAATGGAGCATTCTTCTGAGTCAATCTAGTCAGTGGAGTGGCAATAGAAGAGAATCCCTCCACGAATCGATGGTAATAACCCGCTAAACCAAGAAAACTTCTGATCTCTGAAGCTGAAGTAGGACGTCGCCAACTCTGAACTACCTCAATCTTCTGCGGATCAACCTTGATACCCTCACCTGAAACCACAAGCCCCAGAAATGCCACGGACTCCAGCCAAAACTCGCACTTGGAGAAGTTAGCACATAGCTTCTGCTCTCGCAAGGTCTGACGTACAACTCTCAAATGCTGCTCGTGCTCTCCCAAGCTCCGCGAGTAGATCAATATATCATCAATGAAAACAATAACTAAGGAGTCGATATACGGACTGAATACCCTATTCATCAAGTCCATAAATGCTGCTGGGGCGTTAGTCAAGACAAAGGACATCACTAAGAACTCATAGTGGCATATCTGGTGCGAAATGCAGTCTTCAGGACATCAGAAGCCCGAATCTTCATCTGGTGGTAACCTGACCTCATATCAATTTTAGAGAACACACGAGCACCCTGTAACTGATCAAACAAATAATCAATGCGCGGCAGAGGATACTTGTTCTTGATGGTCACTTTATTCAACTGGCGGTAGTCAATACACATCCGCATAGACCCATCCTTCTTCTTCACAAATAGGACTGGAGCACCCCACGGCGACACACTCGGCCTAATAAACCCCTTGGCCAACAACTCCGCAAGCTGCTCCTTCAGTTCCTTTAGCTCTTTAGGAGCCATACGATAGGGAGGAATAGAAATAGGCTGAATATCTGGTGCCAAATCAATGCAGAAATCTATATCTTGATCTGGAGGCATGCCTGGAAGATCTGAAGGAAACACCTCCGGAAACTCCCGAACGACAGGCACTGAATCAGGGGTAGGAGACTCGGCGGTGGTGTCCCGTACATAAGCAAGGTAAGACATACACCCTTTATCGACCATATGCTGAGCTTTCATGAAGGAAATGACCCGTATGAAGGCACTAACTGAAGAACCCCTCCACTCTAACCTCGGCGACTCAGGCACGGCTAATGTCACTGTCTTGGCATGGCAATCTAGGACAACATGATGAGGGGATAACCAATCCATGCCCAAAATGACTTCGAAATCAACCATATCTAGCAACAATAGGTCGGCTCTGGTCTCCAACTCACAGAAGGTAATTATACAAGACCGGTAGACCCGGTATACCATTACAGAGTAGCCCACAGGAGTGGATACATACAAGGGAGAACCCAAAGACTCACAAATAACATCTAGAAAATGGGAAAATAAGGCTGAAACATATGAATAAGTAGACCCTGAATCAAATAGTACTGAATCCTCTCTACCAAAGACCGAAATAATACCTGTAATCACAGCGTCTGATGCCATTGCGTCTTCCTTGGATGGAATAGCATAAAATCTCGCTGGAGCACCCGATGTCTGATCTCCCCCAGGATGAGCTGGAACTGAACAACCCCTTCCTGACTGGCCTGCCCCTCTAGGACGGCCCCTGCAGATCTGACTTCCACCCCTAAGTGGTCATGCTGCTGGTGCTGTAATCATAGGCTGCTGGCTCTGCTGCACAGCCTTGCCCCGATTCCTGGGACAAAACCTCCATGCGTGACCCAGATCCCTGATACGCTCAATTTACACCTTAAAAGAATGTAAGCGATCGTTGTCAAATATAGTAACCCAACAAGGTTGGGGTCGAATCCCACAGAGAACAATATGAGGGCGTTTAGGAATGCTAGAGAATTATC
>ML241667.1:0-25865 GCA_005239495.1 Nicotiana undulata | reverse complement strand
TATCTACAAACTGGGTACATTGAATAGAAAGAGACGAAAATTAATACAGCGTGATTTGCGTTTGAAAATTTCTGAAAGAATCTTTAATTCCCCAATATTAGCGCGTCTAAATAAGGAATTCTAATGCTACAATGATTCCTTATTTAATGAAATATCTGGAAGAATATTTACTTCCCTAATTTTAGCGCCTAAATAGGAAGATTACAAGCTACTAAGATTATGTATTTAATGCATTGTGTCTTCTTTGTAGAAAAACTATTAACAGGGCGTGTAATTTCCAAACCATGAACATATTTGGTAATATAGTTTCTTATATGGCATATGAATCCCCATATTATTCATGACTTATTGAATATGGTCACTTTTGGAAGAATTCTAGCATCCTAAACTTGAGAACCACTCCAATTTGAGTCTTTGCAAATGTAAAAGTTAAATCCAATGATTATCTATTCTTTAAGCGGATAATATGGTTCTTAACCATATTTGGCCATTTTTAAAAAGTTCATTATCCAAGCATAACTATTTTTTAAAACTATTTTGCCACCACTATATCTCACCCATTGGGCCAGCATACAATCACAAAAGGACCACTCTATTTAGACTTTAGCTTCCCGGGAAACATCCTCAACCTTGAGTCAAATAACAATACAAGATCGCACACCTTGAACTCTTTGTTCTAAATGTACCTCACCTAGCAAACAGAAGCTAGCATCGTAAGATTTTGCAGCATGCTCCACTCGCTGGGGACTTGCTTCAGAGCGCACTTGCTTCTCCATTGAAGCATTGTCTTCAGCAAATATACCAGTAGCTTTTAAAAATTGCAAGCTGAATTCATCAGCTAAATGAACCATTAAGGGTCATAGGGGGGGGGGGGGGGGCGTTAACTCATTCACTGCACATTTATGTGCAAACACAATGAAGATTGAAGGAAATAGGAATGAACAGATCACCCGAGGCTGAAAAGAAATACAAAGCCAGGATCAAAAAAATGCGTTCTTATAAAGTCACTGTTTCAGGTTCTACATTCTTTCTCTCTTTCTTTCTTTATTTCTTTCTTCCTTTAAAAATAAGTTCATGTTCTACAATCTTTAGTCAGTCACCTGACAACCCAGCTTTTAGAGTTTCATCCATCGAGTTAATCCACTACTTTGATGAGCCAAACTGTCCTCTATCTTTTCCCTTTATTTTCTGTTTCAAATTCTCAACCACCTGAACTACGCTGACAGTGAAGCAAATCACTATCTTTCTGACAACATTTGTTATCAAAATGATATCTTATGTCAAACAACATGAAGCTGAAATAGCAAGATTATTAGAGGGAAAGCAAATGAAATTCCCTTACATGCCACACTTTTGGTGTCGTAACCACTGATCAGTGCCAGCTTGCCAGGAATAAGTACTTTTGGATAACTGTTGATGCCTTTTTGTTAGCCTCTTCCCATACATTGGATGGGCATTGATCAAAAGAACAAGCCTAATGTCCATTTACATGGTTTAGTGGCTAACTTCATTCATCATCATTGACAAAATTATTACGTCTCCAGAGTATTATATAAGAGCATAACAATGATTCTATAAGAATACAAATATTGGAAAAATCAACTCGCGGAAAAGTAGCAGATATGATAACAAGAACTTCAAAGCTGTCTGATAAATTTGAATCACCACTTCTGACCAATGCATATAAGACATAATGCAAGAAGTAAGTATATTCACTCACTCTACATCAAACCCTTTCTCTTGGAGCTCGGAAATAACTTCATTCTTCATCCTCATCCACAACTTGAAGGCTTCTTGATCAAATTTCTTATCCTGCAATGCTTTCTGAAAATTATAGGAATCTTTATCAGATTCAACAACTCCCTTAGGACCAATAGTGGTACCAATCATCCCACCTTTGGTAATAAACTCCTCCATTGCCTTCTCATCACCTGGATATGGAAATTTCCGGCGTTCGTATAGGTGTGCTAGTTCTTTTTCTTCCTTTGGCTTGGGTTTCAGGGTCCACCAACCAAGTGGCGAAGTCTCATTCCATAACCACGCCACGCCGAACAAAGTGTAAGTACAAAGCAACGCCTTGCCCACTTGCTTCCAGAAGTGATAGTCTTCTTTTCCTAACCCAACTCTCTTCAGGAATTTCTGGGCATCGAATGATTTCGCCGCCAAAGCACCTACCAAAACAGTCGCATTCACATATATGTATAAAATTACTCATCTTTTTGTCGTTTGCAAAACGAAAATTTAGTTCAAACATTTCGTCGAACAACTGGAGTGCCTCATACATTAGAGTAAACCCAACACTTAGAAAACCTAAAATTCCATTTCATTGGATGATATATCGTGTTTTATAGAAGAATATACAAGGTTAATACTTCTTTCAGTCTGATTTTGGAGCTTTTAGAAATGGGTTGCGGCAAATACTAGAAGTTATAGTCGAATCATAAGAGGGGAAAAAACTTGAAAAACAAACAAAATAAGCTCAAAATTATTGGTTCTTCACCTGTTTTGACATCATGAAATCGCTTGCGAACCATCGAGGAAGGTGGAGAGGAGAAGTAGGATCACAAATTTCTCTTTGCTTTTCGTTTGTCCTTTGGTTTCACTTCCAACTTGTCTGGAGGGTCGTTACATATTGAATAAATTGTATCATTTGTATATCACACATTGTCAATATGAACAATAAACTCATAATATTATAAAAATAATAATGATATAGGTTAAAATTATAATATAAAAAGATAGGATAAACAATAAAATAAAATTATTTAATAATAATGAAGGGGGAGATGAGAGATATAAGATAACGATGCGATCACACCAAATCAGTCGTTACATAAAGTGACACATTTCGTTGTACGTAACGTCAAATTTAACGTTACGATACAATAAAATTTAAGTAACAGTCAAAACAAAAATTGTATTTCAATTAACAATATGATACAATACAATAGGTAACAACCATCAAAACAAGATGTTAGACGTTTGTCCTCTGATTACTCACACAAGCTTGTTTGGATGGTTGTTACTTATATATCGTATTGTTACTCAAATTTTATTGTATTTTATGTTTAATTTGTCGTTACACGTTATGTAACAATATATTTGATGTGTTATTTTTTCTTTTATCTTACCCTTCCTTCTTTTATCCTATATTTGTTATATAATAATTATTAATCGTATCTTTTTAAATATAATATTCCAAGTTTATTCTTTATATTATTGGTACATAACATCATAAAACAATGTTAAACAATATAATATATCCAAACATTGTATATATCAAAACTCTATAATTCAATACAATGCAATACAATACAAGACAATATGATATTATGCAATATATTATGAAATAATACACATCATCCAAACAAGGTGTTGCGAAAAAGAAAGAAGCATGAACAATAATTTCACTTTGATCCAAATTATGGAAAGGCCCTTTAGTTATGAAAATGATAAAAATAGACTTCTTTGCATTTCGCACCCTTGATGTATACTATTCTTTTGCTTTTACACTCGATCCTTCTATCTTTTTCCATTTGACCTTTTACCTATTCATTTACAGTAAATGGTTAAATATATCGTTGTACTATTGAATATAGTATTTAGAAAGGCTCTGTTATACTATTGCTATTTTTTAGTCCCTACCGGTACAGTATTGAATATTTGTACTCTTTCATTAACGGAGGGGAACACACGTTCAATTTCTGTGCAATTATCAGACACAAGTTAAATACCCATCTCACAATTAAGACTCGACCCACTCATTTCAGTAACCCATACCCAATTAAATGAAAACCCCACTTAAATGAAAACCCTCGTCTGTAACAGTTCTATTTCATAATCTATTTTCTCTCAACACTGAAATTGTTTCCTCCATGTTTTGTTGTTTCCTCCATAGTGGAACTTGAATTCGCCTATATCTATTCGATTTTGTTTCTTTCCCTTATCAATTTAGGCTGTATAAGTGGGTGCTCAATGTCTGAATCCAGTTTTTCTTCGAAAAAAATGTGCTTTTGTGGTGATATTGCCAACCACTTCACTTCAACCACTGTTTATAATCCTGGTAGGAGATTCCATAAGTGCGCGAAACCTGAAGTAAGTGATATATATCTACAGATTTATATAATTTTGACACTTTTAGCAAAATTTTAATTTTGTTAGTTTTCTCATTATATGTTGTCTGGATTTTGTTTGTAAGAATGAATCATGTGATTTTTGGGAGTGGCAAGACGAAGTCTTACTGGACAGAGCTTTGGTTGTAATTAACAATTTCAAGTCGAAGTTTGATGTTGCTCAAGTTCAGCTTAATACCCTGAATAATGCATTGGATGCGTGCAAGATTGAAAGGGGCAGACTGATGCAAAAAGTGAATGCATTAGAGGCTATAAATATTGTTGAAGCGAACAAAGCAAGAGAGTTGGAAGAAAAAGTGTTGAAGTTGAAGATGTTCATTATAATTTCATGCACGTTATTTGTTGGATTTGTTACGACTTTCTTGATGGAATGAAGCTTTGAATATGTAGTATTGTGTTGGTGGACATTATGTAGTATTTTGGAATGAAGTTTTTGATTTTATTACTTTATTTTGTATTTTGGATGAAGTTAGTTGCAATGAAGTTTTTAATTTCATGTCCTTTGCGTTCAGTTCTTCTTAGTTAGTGTGTATTAAAAAGGTATTGATTGCAATAAGAGCTTTGGTTCTTATCAATTAGCTTTGTTGCATCAGTTGCTTGCATTAGTGTGGTAATCAGTTGCATATTTCAAGTGAACACAACTGCAAAACTGCATATTTATACGCCTGCATATTTCAAGTAAACCAACTGCAGAACTGCATATTTATGCGCCTACATATTTCAAGTAAACCAACTGCAGTATTAAAGAATATACCTGCATATTTTCTTAACTATACCAACTGTAGTAATTAGGAAGTTTGCTTACATTTTCAAGTGCACACAACAACAGAATACACCTGCATATTTCAGCTGCTAACAAAGTATAATTTCAGAACATTACAATCCAAAATATACTGTCACAACAGTAAATACATGAAATTCATGATCAACACAATAGAAAAACAAAGGCAACATCATTGACATTAAACATTAACAATCTAAAATGTAATGTCATAACAGTAAATATATGTCTTGATAATTGAATGTCATTCTATAACCCCAAAAACTTACAATACTAAGTTATAAGATGACATCCATTTCAAGTTTCAGTACCAACAACATCAAAGACCATTAAATACTACAAAAGTATAGTCGGATTGCACTACTTACATCCAAAAAACAAAACAAAATACTCCCAAACTTGAGGTTCATTTTTCTTTCCTTGCTTGCAGCTTCCCAATCCTCTGGTGCCTTTGCTTCTCTAGCTTATTCCCAGTTGTAGCAGACTGTCCCTTCCAGGTAAGTGATGGTGGTGTATATGAAAGATCTTTGAGCTCACTAACTCCATTGCTGTCACTTGTGAAGTTAATTGATTTTTCCCCAGTTGGTATAGCTATTGTTTGCCTCTTTTGCAGTCTTGTCATAATTTCTGATATAGTCATCGGCCTAACAGCAACATCTTCATCATTGCCAAGTTCTGGGATGTTAGAATCTACATTCTTGCTTGACTGCCCATCTCTTCTACATGTAGGTGTTGGCATAAAGGTAAATTATATGCATTGACTGGGTTGAGATACTGGAGACGCTGATAAACTTATATCTTCTTCTCATCTATTAAATATCTTTGCCTCTTTTGAGGTTGCTTTGCCTTGCCTTTCCCCTTTGATGGATGTTAAACAAAGAATATAATTGAGGTAATATACACATATAATTGAGGTAATATACACAAACACAAATAAAACTAAATACAAATAGATAATTGAGGTAATTTACCATGCCACAGGTCCTTGCATTATGGTCTGATTGCCCATATTTACCACAAGTCATCACCCTACCCTTTCTGGACAAAGACCACCCTCCTTGCCTTTTAATTGCTTCACTTCTCCCTGTCCCTCTTAACCTTTGGCCTGCCAGCCATCTTCACAAAATCTGGTGGTTTCATTGTTTGGGAAGGTTCAATTTTTCAATTTTTTTTACATGGAACAGACTGTAACTAGTGTTTATAAGTCAATAAGTATGTCTTTTTGCTAAACCACCAATTCATTCCTGTTAGTGGATCTATATTCTTATGGAGCATAGCTGCAATAGCATAAGGACATGGATTCCAATAAGACCTCATGCCCTGCAAGTAAACATCCCCAAATCCAGCCTCACAATGTTTGTCACCTGCCTCAGACACTTCATACCCATTGTCACCATTGGCATTGACTTACAACATTGACCAATATGTAGATACTCATTACATAGTTACATGCTTTCTGTACTGAATTCAGTAGCCCATGTATTCACTTCATTTTAATGTATCCTTATCATGTTCATGACCTTAAGCCTCCAACATCTTAATTATTGTCTTGAATCTAACATCCACAATTCATTTGTTAAAATATTCAGTCAGATTGTTATCAACTGATTGATTCTTGCATACAATATCCAAGTAAGCTCTACACCAAGTTTGAGGTGGATACTTCAACAGACCCTCATCAGCTTCGTTCTTCAATTCTCCTAATTTCTTTAGTTGATCTTTGAATTCCTCTTCATATGTGGCCCATGTACACCACCAAAGCAACTTCTTGTGTTCTCCAGTGTAAAATGATTTGCACCAATTTGCCTCAGTAATCGTGGTGTGCTTCTGGAAGGAAAGTTCTGACAGCTTTAGTTAATCCCTAGATATTTTCAAGTCAACCAAAAAAAACTTGTATCAACTAGTGTGCATAAAACACCAAAGTAAATGACAGAATAAATACAATAAAACATGAAAGTTACATTTTGCATGTCTGACATGGAAGTGATACCTTCACCATATTTGAGGTTCAAGAAATTCTTTAGTAATTCCATAAATTAAATCCAGGTTGCCTTTGTTATTTTGTCAACAACTGCCCTTGCCAAATGGTAGAAGTGATTGCTACTATCTTGACCAATAGCAACTAGCAATATTCCCTTGGCCTTTCCCTTCAAAAATGTACCATCAACACTAATATATGGTATAAGCCCCAAACTAAAACCCACCTTCATTGCTTGAAAGCAAATGTACATCCTAAGAAATCTTTCCCTTCAGCAAGTACATTTTTTGAAAGATTGATAACAATATCACTTCCAGGATTACTTTCTCTTAATGCAATAGCATAAGCCTCAAACTTATTGTATTCGTCAGTGAAGATTCCCTTTATAGTCTCCAATATCATCCTCTTTGCCCTCCTGCAATTTCCATGACTAATATTTAACTCAAATATCTTTCTCAAGTCAACTCTCATCTCCCTTACCTTATATTTTGGATAATCTTGTAACTTCCTCTTAATATATTGAGTTATTGTGTGATAGTCAACAGTAGAATTATCAAATGAAGTGCTACAACTATGGTTTGGATTTAGAGTCTTAATTTTAACCCCAACATCCCTTCATTGGATACTAAACAAACAAAAAGGCAGTCTTTTGTGTTTGTGCAAGTATACCTAACCCTAATCTTGTCACTCTTCTCCAATTTTAGTTCTTTCTTATTGGCCAAAGGATACAACTTAAGACACTCTCTAGCTTCTATAGTACCCTTAAAGGTCATACCCTTATACAACTCTTTGTACTCACTAAGTTGTTCAGTTATGTCCCTCTTCTTTGTGATTTTAATAGTTTCAGTTCTTCAGAATCATACCCATTAGAATCAGAACTAGAGTCAGACCCTATATCACTCAAACTACAATCAATGTCAACCTCATTCACATTATGGTCTACAACATTGGACATACTATGCAAGGGAGGATCATATTCATCAACAACAAAAAAGGTTGATTACTTATATTCATTACAAATTAGCTTCAATAAATGTCTAATACCGTCATCCCTTACAATCTCATAAAGTGTACCAGAAGGGCCTTCAACTATTAGTTGTTGAACCCCTACATACCCCAGATTTTCTGTGAACTCATTGACTAAATCAACAAAAGATAGAAGGTCTGGGTCATACCCTTTCTTAATGTGATGCACTTTCTTTGGTATAACACTCGTGGGTTGCAAATTCAGTCACCGCCATAATTAAATATTAAATCAATTAATATCATCACTAACTTTATGCAAGGATGCAACAAAGAAAAGACAGAAACAATAAGATAACAGTAAAGTAACTAGCAAAAGAGACATAAGAATAAACATGTGAGGTCCCCCCTCCCTACCAATAAAGAAAGACAAAATCTGCATCTAAAGTGGTACTATGAGGGCCCTCCCTTAATAAAGAATTCACAACACAACAAATAACCTCAAAAATGTTCGACATGCAACTGATTTAAAGGACTCATTGCTTTACTACCAAATAAAAAGTAACTAAATTTATATAGGACTGTCTAGATAACAACAGAAAATGTAAACAAAACAAAAATAAGAAAACCTAAACCGCCTTTAAGAAATTATTCGAAACCCTATAGAAACTAGAATATTCAACAAAATAACATAACAAATCGACTAAAAAAACGAAAAAGTGAACAATTTCATGAAGACCTTTGAACTCGTCCAACCCTAAATTGCCAAACTTCATGCGCAGACCTTCTATCGCCAAACTTCAGTACAAAATTCGAACTTAGAAAAGAGAGACAAAACTAGGGCTCGTGTAAAATGAGAAAGGTCGTTTTCATTTAAGTAGGGTTTTCATTTAATTGGGTATGGGTTATTGAAATGGGTGGGTCGGGTCTTAATTGTGAGATGGATATTTAACTTAGGTCCAAAAATTGCACAGAAATTGAACACGTGTCCCCTCCGTTAATAAAAGGGTACAAATATTCAATATTATAACGACATGGACTCAAAAGTACAATAGTATAACGAGGCCTTTTTAAATACTATATTCAATAGTAAATGGATATATTTGACTTTTACCGATTCATTTATTTAAAAAATCAAGAAGAGTTCATTTGGTGAGAATAAAATAAGGATGATATATTACTATTTTTTATTCTTTGAGAAAAAATATTTGCATCTAATTAGTTAAATTACTTCATCCAACAACACAACATTGATTACTGCCCTGTCAAAATTACATTCACGTTGTTTTTGAAAATGCTTAGCAAAGTTTGAAGTTTTGTACATAAAGTTTTGTTTAAAAAGGGAGCAACTCTTTTCTAGACTATTCTAAAAATATCAAAGTATTTGAAACTCAAAAATTACTTTTACAAATCATCTATCTATCTATACTATATTAAGGCCTTATTTGTTTGCACTTAATGAAAGTTTGAATCTTAATCATTCAGATCTCAGACATTAACTGCGTTTGTTTTTAAAGTCTGAATTTTAATTATTCAGATCTTAATCATTAAGTGTGTTTGTTTTTTTACTTCATAACCACTTAATGGGTCTGAATAGGTCTGTATGATTAAGATCTATAACAGAGACTTAATTTCATTAAGATGCTATCACATATTCATTATTAACTGTCGTCGCCGCCTACCATTATCAACAACCACCATGCCACCCCCACCACCTTTACTAAAGCACTCCCACCACCACCACCTCCACCACCACCACGCCACCATCATCCTCAATCATAGCCGCCACCATTATCGACCATCACCACTCACTATCCCCACCACTCCGATCACCATATATCATTCTCACCCACAATTAACACTCATCCACCTCAACTACCACAACTGACCACCCCATCACCATCAACAACCACAACCAACACTGCCTATTATTATAACCTACCACCACCCACCACCCACCACCACCTTTCTCAGTCACAACTACTACCACCACCCGCCATTATTAACTATCACCACCCATAACCACCATCCTCAATCATAATATCCACCGCTACCAATCACTACTAGCTACTAGCATGAACCACCATCATCAACCAAAACTACCACCAACTACCGTCTCTGGTCGGCATTCACTCGTTAGCCATCACCACCAACAACTATCATATTTTAAAAAGCTATATATTTTATTGATAGAATATTAGATTAGTTAGTATTTTATTTGAATTTATATTTATTAATTTTCAAATAAAGATAAATTTTATACATTCAGATTTTAAAAATCAAACAGTCTTAATTATTTCTATTCAGATCTTACTACACATCTTAATATATTCAGATGTGTATTCAGATTCAGATGTCTTAATCTTAATACACATCTTGAAATTCAGATGTGTATTCAGATTCAGACGTCTTAATCTTAAAAAAAAAAAATGAAGCCTAAAAGTGGGAAGATTAAAAAGTTAGATTATCAATTTACCCTTTTAAATTTTATCTACATATGTACTATATTAAAAGTGGAAAGCAATAAGTTAAAAAGTTAAATTATCAATTTACCCTTTTAAAATTTTAGTAGTCGTGTATATGAAGAACATGTAAATCAAGTTATCATATGCTAAGTTTTAAAATGTCGACATTAAGTTAATATTTTAAAATAAGTAATTGTGTACAGAGAAAAATATATAGAAAATTATCATTTATTTAAACAAATACCAAAAAAATATTAATTAATAGCAACTAACTTAGAATATATTTTGTCTTCTAATAATTCATTCTTATTGTTAATATGCGTACGAACAACCCATCCAACTCTTGGTACCCTTACTAAAGTCACAACCTTTTACTCAAAGCCTACCTTCTCAAGTATGATTTACATTTTTGAGTCACTATTCATGGAGTAAACTATGTCTTCTTAAGAGAATTATTTTTCGGGTAGGTAAAGATATCTCAGCTTATTGTTAATCTGGCATTGATTGGAAGGAGACGCCAGAGTCACATGTTTTACAAGCAGAACTTTCGAGGTAGAGAAGGAAGACGTCAAAGTTGACATCAAATGATCAAAGACGACATAATACTTCTAATCAAAGGGCGGCATGAATACAAAAATCAAGTAAAACAAAGACCATGGAATTTTTTCAGAAATATTCATAAGAATGCGTGTTCATTAGAGTAACCGTTAAAAGAGTTCGATGGGTGTACACGGAGAGTTGAGAACACTCGATTATCTGTTTCATCAGCATCTTTCTTTGTAGACATATACATTTGGACCATTCTTTAAGTGTGCATTAACATATAAAGCAAAGGGGATAGACTCTTTGGTTCTCAAATCTTCTCACCACGGATACATATGTATGTTAATGGTCAAAGACTGTCACGACTCTAAATTTTCACCATCGGGGCTATGATGGCATCTAACATTGAACCCGTTCGACAAATCAACGTATTTCATCATATTTACTAAAGACCATTAATTATTAAGCAAGAACAGGTAAAAATTGGCTTTTCCGTAACTAGAAGCTTAACAGTAAGAACATATAAGAAAGAAATACATAACTAAATCCATAAACTTAGCAAAATTCTCAAACTAGCCAACCCGAATCTTTGGAGTCACAATGTCACGGACTATCTATGATTAATACAGATAAAAGGTCTAAAAGAAATAATACAACTGTATTCTGAAGTACTAGAAACAGAAATAAAGGAAAGTGGAATAAGGAAGGGGACGCCAAGGCCTGCGAACGCTTGCAGGTCTACCTCAGTGTCTCCGGTGGACTGAAGGATACTCCCTCGATCAGTGTCCACTAGGTCCGGTACCGTAATCTGCACAACATAAAGAAGTGCATGTGTAGCATCAGTACAACCGACCCCATGTACTGAGTAAGTGTCGAGCCTAGCCTTGGCGAAGTAGTGACGAGGTTAGGACACAACAAATAATAAACACCTGTGCAATTCAATAATATATATAACAGGAATAACGGCAGGAAAATGACCAGTTAGGTGTAAAACGGGGGAGAACATGCTGGGGACAAGGGGTAAACAATTACTGAATCACAGAACGAAGCAACAGTCTAAGTATCAAAATAGCACATGAAGTACACACATAGAACAAACAAGTACACGGCATCACCCTTCGTGCTTTACTCTCATCCTCACCAAAACAAGTGCTCGGCATCACCCTTCGTGCTTTTACTCTCATCTTCACCAAAACAAGTAAATGAATACACGGCATCACCCTTCGTGCTTTTACTCTCATCCTCACCAAAACAAGTAAATGAATACACGGCATCACCCTTCGTGCTTTTACTCTCATCCTCACAATGCAATGAATAAATAAAACGGCACGACATTATCCTTCGTGCTTTTAAATATTAAATCATGACATGACATCACCCTTCGTGCTTTACACTCTCATCCTCACAATGCAACAAATAAATACACGGTATCACCCTTCGTGCTTTACACTCTTCCTCACCCAACCAATATCAAGAACAACAGTTTGACAAGGAAAATCAATAACATGTATCATAATCACAACATCCCGGCAAGGGAACAACAGTAGAAACAAATACCATCACGGCAAGGGACACAACTATAACCAATCTCGCTCAAGTGTAAAACTTAAAAAATTAATCATCAACCGACAATAAATCAACATTTGTTCGCAACCAAGTATTTCCAACAATTGAATAACCTCCAAAATGAAATCTACTTCATAACATAGTAAATGACGAAGAAAAACACATATATTATAAAGACCGACTCACGGGCATGCTTGACAACAACGCATAGGTACTCGTCACCTCACATATACATTGAATATGGGATAAACACGTAGCACATATGACTCAACACATATTCCTTCAAGCTAAGGTTAGACCAAACACTTACCTCGATGCCACGAACACAATTCAAGCCTCAACTACCGCTTTACCTCTTGATTCCACCACCAACTCGCTCGTATCTAGCCACAAGTTACTTAATTATCAATAAATGCTAAATGAATCAATTCTAATGCATGGAAATGAGTTTTCTAAAGTTTTCCCCAAAAAGTTAAAAATCGACCCCCGGCCCGCTCGATCCAAACTCGAAATTCGGACCAAAACCCGATTACCCTTTCACCCCGAGCCTGGATATATAAATGGTTTTGGAATCCGACCTAAATTTGAGGTCTAGATCCCCAAGTTTCAATATTCTTAGGTTTTACCCAAAATTCCCAATTCCACCGTGAAAACCCTAGATTCTAGGATGAAATTTTGTAAAAAGAAGTTAAGGAATAAAGAAAATGAGTTAGAAATCACTTACTAATGTTTTGGAGAAGAAATAGTGTTTGAAAAATCACCTCTTATGTTTTTAGGGTTTTGAAAAATGAAAAATAGCTGAAAATCCCGTTTAAATATACCCGCAGGCCCCCACCGCGGACCGCACAAAAGCGACCGCGACCGCGAAGACCCTTCCACCGCGGACCGCGCAAAGGCGACTGCGGCCGCGAAGACCCTTCCACCGCGGATCGCAAAAAGGCGACCGCGGCCGCGAAGACCCTTCCACCGCGGACCGCACTGGCGGGTTCATAGATCTATACTTCTCTGAACCTGCAACAACCCTGTTCAAAGCCTAAAAACATCCCGGGACCTACCAGAAACTCACCCGAGCCCTCAGAACTTCAAACCAAAAGTGCACACAATCTCGAAAATATCCTACAGACTTATTCGTGTAATCAAATCACCAAAATAACATCATAAACATCGGATTAAATCCCAAAATCAATAAAATTTCTCAAAACTTTCGGAACTTCCCATTTTGCATTTTTTTGCTCCGAATGACGTCAAACGAAGTCCGTTTCTTGCCAAACTTCACAGATAACACACATAAAACATATCGAACATGTACCGGGCTCCGGAACCAAGATACGGGCCCGATACCACAGTTTTCACATAGAATTTCATTTTCAAAAACCTTTATATTTTTCAGAAAATAATTTTTCTTTAAAAATTCATTTCTCGGACTTGGAACCTCGAAATTCGATTCGGGGCACACGCCCAAGTCCCATATTTTCCTACGGACCCTTCGGGACCGTCAAATCACGGGTCCGGGTCTGTTTACCAAAAATGTTGACCAAAGTCAACTTTATTCAAATTTCAACACAAAAATATTATTTTCATTCGTTTTTCTCATAACGGCTTCCCAACTACATGCCCGGGTTGCGCACACAAATCGAAGTGAGATAGAAGGAAGTTCTCATGACCTCGAAACACAAATTTAGTTAAAAATACACGAGATGACCTTTTGGGTCATCATAAAGACATGCTAAAAGGTATACGGCATAAATGACCGTATCAAAGCAATGGATTACGAAGAAGATGAAAGTGAAAAATCAGGTTCTACTTCCTTTAATTATTAATTGTCTCTAATTTATACAATGCAATATTTATGAATGTTAGGAAAATGGTCATGGCCTCGTAATTGTTTTGGGTCTTGCATGCATATTATAGTTAGAATTAACTGTATTAGTATAGCAGTTATTTCTTTTACCAAATTAAAAAATTTATAGTATACAATTTTGTAGTATACATAAAAATATGTAAAATTTTAATTTCAAGGTTGTAAGGCATAAATAGAACTTACATTAATACTTGATAATTATCTTGAGATGTAAAAATGATATACCTATAATTACTTGAAAATTGTTATTACAATTTGAGAAAAATATGCTTTGGGCATGCTAGGCTTATGATTGAAAGCCAATATTGAACTTAGTGGAAATATTATTTTGAAGAAGTAGAAGTGCGACAAGATTAATTTGAAAAACTAAATTACATTCTTGCAAAGTTCTTGATGGCACAATAAAAGTTTCTCAATCATAGCTATATGTATAGAGAGAGAGTCCCGACCCCAAATTTAAACTGGTTGTGATGACGCCTATCGTGATACTAGGCTAGCAACCTCACTGCGCATAACATAAGGGACTTTTTATTTAGTTAAATACTATTCGATATATCATAAAATTAAATTCCATTTTAGCATTTCAAAACAATAAAAGTAGGTAAGACATTTAAATCACAGCCCCAACACCCAGAGTCATCAATCATGAGCAACTAAGAAGTAATACAAATTTGGTATTGTTTCTTAATACAAATAAGCCTGAGGACATAGGAAATAATTAGATAGGAAGGAGAAAGGCAAGGTTGCGGACGTCGTGCAGCTACCTTGCAGTCTCCGAAAATGCTCCAAAGAGAATAGATCAGCCATCACTCAGCCCCGACACCTGAATCTGCACACAAGGTGCATGGAGTAATGTGAGTACGCCAACTCAGTAAGTAATAATTATAACTAAAGACTTGAGTGCAGTGACAAACATTTAAAATCATGTATTTTCATAACATAAGCAACATCTGAAATAAGTGAATCAAATCAGGAATATAAATCCCGAATATTTCATAAAAACTCCAATTTTTCATTTAAAATCTCGTATAAAATATTTGTTCAACATTTTTCATTAGAGGCTAAGTGTAAAGAAGAGTGAAAGCAGTAGTTTCATAAAAATAAGCCACTCGGGCACAATATCACTCACAAATAAGCCTCTCGGGTAAGCCTCTCAGTCACTCGTGACTCAACTCTCATCAACCAATACTCACACTCAGCACTCTCGCTCAACAGGTACCATATAATAATCGTAGCGGCGTGCAGCCCGATCCATAAATAGTCGACTGCGCTCACTGGCGTTGTACAGACTCTGGAGGGGCTCCTACAGCCCAAGCGCTATATCGCTACGGCATGCAGCTCGATCTAAATCGCTGTGGCATGCAGCCCGATCCATAAATAGTCGACTGCGCTCACTGGGGGTGTACAGACTCTAGAGGGGCTCCTACATCCCAAGCGCTATATCGCTACGGCATGCAGCCCGTTGCGGCGTGCAACTCGATCCATCACTATCTTCACAAACCAGCTCTCGGCCTCACTCAGTCATCATCCTTACAAGCCACTCGGGCATCTCAGTACAAATCAAGGGGACTCATCCCAAATATCTTTCATTAATTTAAAAATAGAGTAATGAACGAGAATAATAGTGAACAAGTATAAATCATGACTGCGAATATATTTGCTATCATAATAGTGTGAGGACAGTAGTAAAAATACCCCTGAGGGTCAAAACAGTTCGGCACAAGGCCCCAAACATGGCATACAACCGAAGATATAGTAATAATCTCGAAAATACAGAATATCATATGATTTCTAGTCAAATACGTGACTTAATAGTTGCTACGGAACGGACCAAGTCACAATCCCTACCGGTGCACGCCCACACGCCCGTCACCTAGCATGTGCATCACCTCATTTATTTTAAAACAATACGAAATACCGGGGTTTCATACCCTTAGGTCTAGATTTACAATCGTTACTTACCTCAAACGGGACAAAATCCTAATCCGCAATGCCTTTGCCTCTTGACTCGGCCTCCAATTACTCCGAATCTAACCAAAATCAGTACCATATCATCAATATATGTTAAAAGAACAAAACTCCATGCGAAAATTATCAAATTTACTCAAACATTCCGGAATTGGCCAAACCCGGCACTCGGGTCCATGTCTCGGAATCCGATAAAAATCAAAACCCTAGAATCCTTATCCTCTCACGAGTATATACATACCTAAATCACCAAAATCGGACCTCAAATGGCTCCTCAAATCCCCAATTTAAACTCTCCAATTTCAAGCCCTAATCTCCCAATTTCCCCCCTAATTTTCCACTAAATAATGACTAAACAGTGGAATAATTTCCATAAAGATACAAGGTCCAAGTAGCTTACCTCACTGAAAACACTTAATTCCCCCTTGAAATCACAACTCAAAGCTCCAAACCCGTCCAAAAATGGTGAAGAAATAGGTGAAAATTCGCGAAGGCAACCTTATATAGGTTTTGCCCATAACTCTCGCACCTGCGACCCCAAGAGACACATCTGTGGTGCCGCACCTGCGGAAAATCCCTCGCAAGTGCGGTTTTTACTTAAATCTCAAAAATCGCTTATGCGGTCAAAATCCCGCATCTGCGATCTCGCAGGTGCGGTCTCCTACTCGCACCTACCATCACACCACTGGCCGCACCTGCAGATGCCCATGCGCTTCTGCGGCCTTGCACCTGCGGTCCCCAATCTGCAGGTGCGGTTATGACAGCACCAACAACTTCAGATGCTCTTCCAAGTTTTCAACTTTCCGACAACCATCCGAAATCAATCCCGAGCCCCTCGGGGCCTCAACCAAAAGTACCAAAAAGTCATATAACATCACCCAGACTTAGTCGAACCTTCGGAACACCCAAAACAACATCAAAACACCGAATTAATCCAAATTCAAGCCTAAGGATTTCTAAACTTCCGACATTCGCCAACAATGCCGAAACCATCCAAACCACGTCCAAATGACCTAAACATTTGCACACACATCTCAAATAACACTACGAACCTGTTCCAACTTCCAAAAATCCATTCCGCCCCAATAGCTAATTTTCCACTGCCCACCGAAATTCGCCAAAAATCCAATTTCGCCAATTCAAGCCTAATTCTACCACGGGCCTCCGAATGACATTCCGAACAAACTCCTAAGTCTCAAATCACCTATTGAAGCTATCAGAACCATTAAAAAACATTCCGAGATCATCTACCAATAAGTCAACTTCCGGTTGACTTTTCCAACTATTTAACCAACTTAAGAGACTAAGTGTCGCATTTCTTTTCACAATCACTCCAAACCTGAGCCAACCGACCAAACACAACATAAATGAGCTAAATAGCACAAAATGAAGCAGAAATGGGGAATATATATATGTAACGGCCCGGTCGGTCGTTCCGTGAGATTAGCCCCGTTTTCCATGTTTCTGCTTTATCATTGGTTTCTTAGCCTATTTATGTAGTGTTGGGTCGGTTGGTTTGGGTTTGGTTGTGAATTGAGGCACTTGGTCTCTTAAATTGGCTTAATAGTTGGAAAAGCCAACCAAGAGTTGACTTATAGGTAAACGACCTTGGAACATGTATTTTGTGGCTCGGATAGCTTCGTTAGGTGATTTGGGACTTAGGGGTGTGTCCGAAATATGATTTCGATGTCCGGAGTAGAATTAGGCTTGAAATGGCGAGAGTGAGTTTTTGGCAATTTTTGATCGGTAGTGAAAAATAGGCTAAAGGGGTCGGAATGGAATTCCAGAAGTTGGAACAGGTTTGTAGTGTCATTTTGGATGTACGTGCAAATTTTCAGGTCAATCGGACGTCTTTTGAGTGGTTTCGTCATCATTGGTGAAATTTAGAAATTTCTAAGTTCATAGGCTTGAATCCGAGGTGAATTTGGTGTTTTGACATTGTTTTGAGTGTTTTGAAGGCTCGATTAAGTTTGAATAAGGTTATGGGATGTGTTGGGATGTTTGGTTGAGGTCCCAAGGGCCTCGGGTGAGTTTCGGGTGGTTATCAGATCATTTTGGACCTTGAGAAGATAACATATTTTTCTGGTTTTTGGTTGTAGAGATTTTCCTCTTCGCGTTCACGTGGGTGGATCCACGTTCGCGAAGGGTTAATGGGAGTTGAAGGTTTTTGTTCTCCGCGTTCGCGAAGGGGTGGATGCGAACACGGAGGGTTGGGGGAAAATGTTCTATGCGTTCGCGCTCTGTGGGTCGCGTTCGCGAAGTTTTGTAGGCCGTTGAAGGTCCCCCAGGTTATTGGGCTATACGTTCGCATTTGGGTGTCCGCGTTCGCGTAGGAGAAGTTGGTAACCCTTCGCGATCGCATAGCTTTGGACGCGTTCGCGAAGGTCATTTGTGGAGTCAGGCGCGTTTAGCCTACGCGAATGCGAGGGATAGGCTGCGTTCGCGTAGAAGGATCTGGGAAGAAAGTATATAAACCCACCTTCGCGATTTTTAGCTCATTTCTCACCATTTTTTAACGGCTTTGAAGCTTTTTGAGAGAAATTGAAGAGGGAATCAAAGGGAAACACTTGGATTTTTGAACTCAATACTCGATTCTATGTTGATTCCTAAGTAATTGGACATGAAATTAGTGGGATTTGAACCCAAAAATTGGGGGATTAGGGCTTATAATTTGGAGACCTTTGAGTGTGGATTTGAGGGGCCATTTGAGATCCGATTTGGATTTTCTTGGTATGTATAGACTCGGGGAAGGATGAGGATTATTGTGGTGTGATTTTTATCGAGTTCCGAGATGTGGTCTCGGAGGTCGGGTTTGGCCAATTTTGGGATTTGTACTTAATTTTGATAATTTTCGAATGAGTTTCGTCTTCCTAGCATATATTGATAATATTAATCTGGTTTTGGTTAGATTTGGAGCAATCGGAGGCCGATTCGAGGGGCATGAGCATCGCGGATTAGTATTTGGGCTGGTTTGAGGCAAGTAACGATTGTAAATCTAGACCTGATGGTATGAAACCCCGGTATTTCATATTATTTTGATAAATGAGGTGACGCACATGCTAGGTGACGAGCGTGTGGGCGTGCACCGGTAGGGATTATGACTTGGTCCGTCCCGTAGCGACTATTAAGCTGCGTATTTGATTTGAAATCATATGATATCCTGTACTTTAGAGATTTATACTATATTATGGGTTGTATGCCACGTTTGGGGCCTTGTGCTGACCTGTTTAGACCCTTAGGGGTATTTTTCTACTATTCTCATACTATTTCGATAGAAAATATGAACTCAGTCATGCTTTATACCTGTTCACTGTTTATTTATGTATATCATCATGTTTTAGAATATTGATAGGTATTTTGGGCTGAGCCCCATGATTTGTGATGAGTTGCCCGAGTGGCTTGTAAGGATGGCCGAGTGAGGCCGAGAGCCGAGTTTGTGAGGATAGTTATGGATAGGGCTGTGTGCCGCATCATATTATATATATATATATATTGGTCGGGTTGCACGCCGCAACGAGATACATATTGGATCGGGCTGCATGCCGCAGCGATATAGCGCTTGGGCTATAGGAGCCCCTCCCGGAGTCTGTACACCCCCAGTGAGCGCAATCGACTATGATTTGGATCGGGATGCGCGCCGCATCGAATATTATATGGATCGGGCTGCGCGTCGCAACATATATTATGTGGATCAGGCTGCACACCGCAGCGGTTATATATATGCATGGTACCTGTCGAGTGAGAGTGTTGAGTGTGAGAATTGACTTGTGATAGTGGAGTCCCGAGTGACTAAGAGGATTTATTTACAAGTGACACTGTGCCGAGAGGCTAATATTTATGAAAGTGTTGTTTTCACTCCCTTTTGACACGAGCCTCCAATGAACTGCTATAACATTGTTTTACACGAGATATTAATGGAAACTTGGGATTTTATGGAAAGATCCGGAATTGGGGATTTCCTGACTTGATTTAAATATTTTTCCGTTGTTTATCGCATGATTTTACTAATTTTAAGTGCTCGTCACTGTACTTAAGCCGGGTCAGAGCGCTAGCTCATTCACAGTTGCTCGGGAGCTTGATTTCGAGGATTGAAGTAGCTTTCGACGTCCGCAACATGCCCTTTTTCCCCTTCCTATTATGTTAACTTTACTTATTTCCAGATTTGTATTAGTAAAGAAATGGTATCACATTGTATTTCTCTTAGATGCTCATGACAGTTTACTCCAGATGTTTGGGGCTGTGTTTAGACCTTAATTATTGTTATTGTTGAGCATGTTTAAAAGTAGAACCTTAATGGAATATGATAACTTATATTTTAAACATAAAGTTTGTTTGTCATTTGAGGTAGATTGGCTAGCCTAGTTTCACGATAGGCGCCATCACGACCAACATAGGTTTGGGGTCATGACAAATTGGTATTAGAGCCTAGGTTACATAGGACTCAACGGTCATGAGCAGATTTAGTAGAGTCTTGCGGATCGATACGGAGACGTCTGTACTTATCTTCGAGAGGCTACAGAACCCTTAGGAAAAATCTCATATTCTTGAATTCTGTCGTGCGAGTCTGTTGATTCTAGAAACTAAACTTCTGTTGTTTCATTCTCTCACAGATGGTGAGGACACGCGCTACCGACAACCAGACACCAGCTAGACCATCGAGAGGTCGAGGCCGTGGTAGAGGTAGCGGTGCAGCCCGTACGACATTCGGGGGCAGTACCCGTGGATCTACCTACTATTCAGGATCAGTTCTCTGTCGCATATGTTCCATCGGGGCAGGCTCAGGCACCGACAATGCCTATTGTGATTTTAGGTCTTCAAGAGACTATGACTCATATTCTAACTGTGTGAACCAGCCTTGTACAGGCAGTCACTGTTTCTACTACTGCTGCTACTTCTCAGGCCGGGCGAGGCACTCAAACTCCAGCTGGCCGGACACCTGAGCAGGTTACCCAGGGGCTCCAGACACCGGGGGCAGCTTCAGCCCAGCCAGTTGCCCCTGCTCAGGATTTTGTGATTCCAGTCATGCCAGATGACGAGCAACTCAGGTTGGAGAGATTTAGTAGACTTCAGCCTCCGACATTCAGTGGTGTTGAGGGCGAGGATGCCCAAGGTTTCTTGGACAAGTGTAAGAGGATGCTTCGCACTGTAGGGATACTGGAGACCAGTGGGGTCTCGTTTGCTACCTTCCAGTTTTTAGGGGTTGCTTTTACTTGGTGGGAGTCTTATGAGAGGGGTAGGCCTGTTGGTGCAGCACCCCTTACTTGGCATAAATTCTCCACTCTCTTCTTAGAGAAGTATGTTCCCCAATCTCACATACAGGAGTTGCGTAGACAATTCGAGCAGCTGCGCCAGGGAGAGTTGACAGTGACGCAGTATGAGACGAGATTTTCAGAGCTTGACCGACATGCTTCAGAGTTGGTCCCTATTGAGAGATCGAGGATCAGGAGGTTTGTGGATGGCCTCACTTATCATTTTCGTATTCTGATGACCAGAGAGAGTTTCGGGTGCCACTTTTGAGCAGGTTGTGGATATTGCCCGGGAAATTAAGGCAGTACGCCGTCAGGAGCGGGATGAGAGGGAGGCCAAGAGGCCCCGTGGATCAGGTAGTTTCAGCGGTGCTCCTCCCAGAGGATAGTTTCAGCACGGTAGAGGCCACTCATTTAGGTCTCCTCAGCCTGTTCGCCCAACTTATAGTGGTGCATCTTTGGGGCAGGGTCCCCGCAGTTCTCATCTAGACCGTTCTTCATTCAGTGCTCTTCCAGCCCAGAGTTCATCTCGATCACCATCAGTTCAGTGTTCCTCTATGCATGGTTCTTCTAGTGGCTATCCTGGTGCCAGGGGTTCCCTTAAATCCCCGTCTCCCGCACCAGGGAGTTGTTATAAGTTTGGGAGTTCGGGCATATGAGGAGACAATGTCCCCGTCTTCTTGGGGGCCCATCTCAGTCGAGGAGTCAGCCTTCGACTTTAGCTCCAGCTACTTCACCACCCACCCAGGCAGCTAGAGGTGGGGGTCAGACAGCTAGAGGCCACCCTAGAGGGGAAGGTCGAGCAGGTGGAGGTCAGGCTCGTATTTTTGCACTCCCATCCAGACCAGATGATATGGCTTCAGATGCAGTGATTACAGGTATTGTCTCAGTCTGTCTCCGAGATGCTTTGGTCTTATTTGACCTGGTTCCACGTATTCCTATGTTTCATCATATTTTGCCCCTTTTCTGGATATGCCCTGTGCGTCTTTAGTTACGTCTATTCATGTGTCGACTCCGGTGGGCGATACTATTATTGTAGACCATGTGTATCGGTCGTGTGTGATATCTATTGGGGGTCTGGAGACCCGAGTAGACCTGTTGTTGCTTAGCATGGTTGATTTTGATGTGATATTGGGCATGTATTGGCTATATCCGTGTCATGTTGTTCTTGATTGTCACGCTAAAACCGTGAACTTAGCCATGCCAGGATTTCCAAGGGTTGAGTGGAGAGGCTCTATTGAGTATGTGCGTAGTAGGGTGATTTCTTACCTAAAGGACCAACGTATGGTAGAAAAGGTGTATTTATCGTAGTTGGCTTTTGTTAGGGATATCAATGTTGAGACTCCCACCATTGATTCTGTTCCTGTGGTCCGTGAGTTTCCAGACGTGTTTCCTGCAAACCTGCCAGGCATGCCACCTGACAGGGATATTGATCTAGGTATTGATCTGGTGCCAGGCACTCAGCCTATTTCTATTCCACCATATCGTATGGAACCAACGGAGTTGAAGTAATTGAAAGAGCAACTTCAGGAACTCCTAGATAAGGGGTTCATTCGGCCTAGTGCGTCACCTTGGGGTGCACCAGTGTTGTTTGTGAAGAAGAAAGATGGTACCATGAGAATGTGAATTGACTACAGGCAGTTGAACAAGGTTACAGTCAATAATAAGTATCCTTTTCCTCGTATTAATGATTTGTTAGACCAGCTTCAGGGAGCCAGGGTGTTCTCTAAGATTGATTTGAGATCCGGGTATCATCAGCTGAAGATTTGGGATTCAGATATTCCCAAGACAGCTTTCAGGACTCGTTATGGTCATGATGAGTTTATGGTGATGTCTTTTGGGATGACCAATGTCCCAGCAACTTTCATTCATTTGATGAACAACATGTTTCAGCCGTACTTGGATTCCTTTGTTATTGTGTTCATTGATGACATCCTAGTTTATTCTCATAGTCAGGAGGATCATGCTCAGTATTTGAGAGTTGTTTTACAGAGATTGAGGGAGGAGAAACTTTATGAAATTTTTTCCAAGTGTGAGTTTTGGCTTGGCTCAGTAGCTTTCTTGGGGCACGTGGTGTCCAGTGAGGGTATTCAGGTTGATCCGAAGAAGATAGAGGCGGTGCAGAGTTAGCCCAGACCGTCCTCAACTACAGAGATTAGGAGTTTCCTTGGTTTGGCGGGGTATTACCGTCACTTTGTGGAGGGGTTTTCTACTATTACTTCGCCCTTGACCAGACTGACGCAGGAGGGTGCTCTATTCAGGTGTTCAGACGAGTGTGAGGAGAGCTTTCAAAAGCTCAAGATTTCTTTGACCTCAGCTCCAGTGTTAGTATTGCCATCAGCTTCAGGTTATTATACCGTGTATTGTGATTCCTCTAGGATAGGCATTGGGTGTGTTTTGATGTAGGAGGGTAGGGTGATTGCCTACGTCTCGCGCTAGTTGAAGACTCATGAGAAGCATTATCCCGTACATGATCTCGAGTTAGAAACCATTGTTCACGCCTTGAAGATTTGGCGTCATTATTTGTATGGAGTACATTGTGAGGTGTTCACTGATCACCGTAGTCTGCAGCATCTGTTCAAGCAGAAAGATTTGAATTTGCATAAGAGGAGATGGTTGGGGATTCTCAAGGACTATGATATCACTATTCTATACCATCCGGGGAAGGCCAATGTAGTGTTCATGCCTTGAGTCGCAGAGCAGAGAGTTTGGGGAGTCTAGCATATCTTCCCGCAACAGAGAGAACATTAGCACTTGATGTTCAGGCCTTAGCGGGTCAGTTGGTGAGATTGGATCTATCATAGCCCCGTCGGGTGTTAGCTCGTGTATCCTCTAGGTCTTCGCTTTATGACCAGATTAGAGAGCGCCAATATGATGACCCACACTTGTTCATTCTTCAGGATAGGGTCCAGCGAGGTGATGCCAGGGATGTGGTCATTGGTGAGGATGGTGTTATGAGGATGCAAGGTCGGATATGTGTGCCTAATGTGGATGGGCTTCGAGAGTTGATTCTAGCAGAGGCCCAGAACTCGCGGTATTCCATCCATCCGAGTGCCGCTAAAATGTATCAGGATCTGAGACAACACTATTGGTGGAGGTGGATGAAGAAGCATATTGTTGGATTTGTAGCTCGGTGTCTCAATTGTCAGCAAGTCAAGTATGATCACCAGAGACCAGGTGGATTGCATCAAAGGTTGGATATTCCAGAGTGGAAGTGGGAGCGGATCACCATGGACTTTGCAGTTGGACTCCCACGAACTTCGAGGAAGTTCGATGCTATTTGGGTTATTGTGGATCGGTTGACCAAGTCCGCGCACTTCATTCCTGTTGGTACTACCTATTCTTCAGAGCGGTTGATTGAGATTTATATCTGGGAGATTGTCCGGTTGCATGGGGTTCCACTTTCCATCATTTCTGACAGAGGTACTGAGTTCACATCTTAGTTTTGGAGGTGTCACGACCCAAACTCCCAACCTTAGGGATCATGATGGAGCCTAACACCACACTTGCTAGGCAAGCCAATGTTAGAGTTTATTTAATTGATTTTCAATAAGGTATATTTTACCACAACAAAACAATTATAAATAAACTAAACTTTATTACTTCTATTGCATAAATCCGCGAATGTGCCCGCAATCCCTATGTATGCAATGCAAAATGAGGGAAAGGCTCAGGTCTATGCCCGCAATCCCTGTATGCATACGTAATATAAGGTTAATCTCCAAAATAACGTAGTTTAAGGTTTTGAGGGAAAACCAGTTGGAAATCTCGTAGAAAATCATTAAATCAGTTTCAAAGAATAGTAACGATTGGAAAATCAGTTAGAAATCAATTTACCATGATAAATCTTAAGTTATTATGCAATTTAAATGATAACAGCAATAATAGAGTTGAAAAGGAAACCTTATGTAGAAGGAAATAAGGAACTTCAGTGAAAATATCCCGTGCACGCGCTCGTCACCTCACGTACACGGGGTTTTTATAGGAAAAACCGGTAAAAATGCCTAAGGGAGATTCCCCAACACAGAGTTAGGCAAGCCACTTACCTCAACTGTGCAAATCAACCGCTAATCACNCGAATCTAAAGTCATCACATTCACCTCCCAGATACTGATATGAAGAATCTATGATAATGTTTTACACCCTCCTACATAAATCTCAGTTCTAGCCAATTTCACACCTCGAAGACTTCCAATCATTACATATAACCTTGAAGCATCCGAACCATTCTCGAGAGTCACCCACTCTGCGCAATTCTCAATTAAACTGATAAAATAGACCGAACTACCTGACCCCAATTTGCAAACCACATACAAGGAAAGTAATCCACACCCTGGAAGCAACAAGCACACTCATACATT
>MDKH01086447.1:0-39573 GCA_005239495.1 Nicotiana undulata | reverse complement strand
CACACGAGCACAGTTGGGCCTCGTTTTATTGATCGTGGCCATATCCAAATGCAGCGGCTTACCGACTGCTGAAGCTAAAGAGAACAGAGCCTCTTTCACAAAGAAAGTTGGTAGCAGGTTGGGGAAAGATATCCAAGCCATAACTCTTGATGTCTCTTCCCCAGCCTTAAAATTAGCATCATATATCATTGTCCTCATCTGGTAATCTTTACCAGATTTATCCTTGATGTAATAAACTATTTTAGATGTAAACTCTATGAAATCTTGCCATAGTGATAGCCTTACCAGTAGGTGTCGTTCACGTAGGTATCCAATATTGCATTCACCCTTAATCCCACATTGAATTGGGATTACTCTACGTAATTCATTAAGTTCTGGCCAGCCATATGAAAACTTACACACCACAGCGAACTGAAGGCCTTCTATAACGTTCATTCGATCTATTTCAACGTCTGTAAATTCAATTAATGGCTGCCCTTGTAAATATGTTGGTCGCCTGAATGGAATTGGAGCAACAGTTGTAATTCTATCTTGCATAGCATTCATATTTGATGTTGGCTTGACAGCCTTGGCATAATCCATGGCCTGGGGTGGGATATTTGGGTTCGCTGGGGCCTGGGTTGTGATGGGCGGGGTCGCAGCGGTCAGCCCTGCCACTGGTGGTGGCTGGCCGCCGGAAGTTGTGGCCATAAGTGGCCGAAAATCAATAAAACAGTGCTTTCTCTCTCTAAAAGTCTAGAGAGAAGGCAGAGATTTTTACCTTATTAGGATTTGGGGTTTTTGGGTTTGGGGTTTCTGTACTGTGTGTTTATATTTCTCAAATCGTGATTTATTTTCATTACTACTGAGTTGGCATACTCATAAAGACTCCCTGTGCCTCTGTGCACAGATCTAGGTACCGAATTGGAGCAGTAGCTGCCTTATTCATTAGCAGCGATTCACGGGATTTCGAGGTAGCTGTCTAGCGTCCACAGCTTCTCCATTTCCCTTCCTCATTTAGTTTTAGCATTTTATTCAGAGACATATACTATAGTTTTAGTAGAGTTAGATTTATTTATTCTTAGATGCTCATGACAATTGACTCCAGTTCTTCGGAGGTTTGTTTAGGCTAATATGGGAACGCTAAGACTTAATTATATTAATTGATGATATGGTTGCATGCTTATTATTGAATTGTGAACTCTTATAATTGAACAAATGCGTAATAAAGTGATGGTTGTCTAGCCTAGTTCCACGATAGGCGCCATCACGGCCTGTTAGGATTTGGGGTCGTGACAGTGTAGGTGTCTAGATCTGGACTCTTCACTACTCTACCAAGGTTAGGCTTGATACATACTAGGTACTGTTATGGTGTACTCATACTACGCTTTTGCATATATTTTGTGCATATCCAGATACTTCATCTGAAGCTAGGAATCACTGATTTCACCACACATTTTGGAAACTTCAAGGTATACCTGCTTGGCGTTTGCAGGCCTCAGAGTCACCTTCTATCCTTGCTTTTACTACTATATACTCTCTATTTAAACATCATTGAACTAGGGATTTTCAGTATATTTGTGTGGAGCTTATGACTCAGCTCCACCGGTTTTGGGAATCATATTACAGATGTTTTGGTTTGGAGTTATTATGAGTTTTGTCAAATTATATTATTATCTTAGTTGTTAATTCTGTTAAGCTATCAATAAATGTTAGGCTTACCTAGTCTTAGAGACTAGGTGTCATCACAATCTCCTAAGGTGTGAAACTGGGGTCGTGACATTAAAGTTGTAGTTGTGAAAGCTATTAAGACATTGTGGTTGAAGTTGTTGATGATTGAAATATCTTTCCTTGTTGAGTTGTTTCTCATTCATTTTGTTATTATTGAGATTTGTGTACATATTTTGGTTGAGTCGTGGGTTATGTGTTGTGATGACATTGGTATTGTCTATTTTGGCAATGTTGAGTCATATGGGCAAGTGTCGCGCAATTTGATTTTGTGTTGTGATATTGATGTGCATATGGCAGTATAATGGTGGGTATTGAAGCACTTGCGGCGAGTTAAGGTGAGATTTATATGCTTGTTGCTAGTGAGAGAATTACCTGAAGCCACGCAGTGAGATAAGGGGGCTAAAGCACGTACAACTATTTTGAAAAAACAATTTAAAAATAAATGCAAGGCTCACAAGGAGATATAAGAAAGATTGCGATTGTGACTTGTGAAATGTGAATATGAGGTGTGGTACCTCAGTTGTTATTCTTGTTGTGCATTCTATGTTGAAAAGGCTTGTTGTTTTGAACGGTTATTGTCTTTCCTTCATTCGTTTTACTTGTATTTTGATTGTATTTGATCACTTGTTGTTCTTATCACATGTTCATTCCTTGTTGTATTTATTGCCTAAATTTCCATTTTTAGCCTTACATCATTTTTTTAATAATCCACTAGGTAGTGCCTAGGGCTAGTTTTTATTTATATAATAAAAGCAAAAAACAACATGTCCTGATGTCCTAAGATATGAAATAAATAAGCTTTGTACTCTACATATTACCTATTATCAAAATTGAGAAATGTACTCAAATTGATTTCACATTGAATCTACTAAAATATGAAAATGTAAAAGATATCCCAACTATGCCCATTTCCGCATTGTGGTTGAACCTCTTCACTGCCTGTACTTCTTTAGCGTGCATCCATTTTTTATTTATGATTCCTTGCCCAATGTTCATAGAGCTCATCCCAGTATCTGTCTTTTTGGTGATCCTCCATTGCGTAATTATTTGTATCCTTGCTTGAGTGTACTACTGATATATATCTTGGTGTATCGCCATGCCATTGGATAGGTCATGCTCGTATTATTGAGTCCCATATACCTATACTAGTGTAACCAATAGATATTTGACTTCTTTCCAGTCATTGATGTTTTGCCTTTGAATTCATGTATTCTCTCATTGTGTATTGTTCAAAATCATGTCTCTTTTGTTACCTCCCATGGTAGAGAATGATCATGGACCACTGTTTTGTTCCAATAAGCACTTGTGTTTACCAAAAATTAATGCCAAAAACAGTAGTAGACGATGTTGAAGTATGGATATGTACAAAGAACCGTTTTCATGCTTGTGCATGCCACCTTTCCTTCTTCATGGGAATGAGTACAAGGTACTGAAACCACCCTTTGAAGTCGTATTGAGTGGCAGGTCATGAATACAATAACGTATCCTGCAAAAAAAAAAAGTTAGTGTAACAATTGATCACTTTGTACTCCTCCCAAAGGATTTGTACAAAATGATCTGATGAAGTCTCCCTTGTCCTACACCAGATTGCCTCATTTCTTATCAACTCTTTTCCATTCCTCCTCACCCAATGTTTTTCCTTCTGATCAATTAGTCCTACTCCCTCTAATCTATCTAAGTCTATTCTCCCTATCACAGGTTACCCAATTCTTTGAAAATTCTGGGCAGGCATGTTACCTCTCTTTTTCCTTTCACTATTCCATATTCTAACTCCCATTCTCTACTTCTTATATTCTCACTTCCTTCCTTGAATGCATCACAGATCACCCTTGAACTGATAGCTCTTGCCTGGCTCCCTTTATTCCATAATACCCCTCCTGTATTATCTAGCTTCCTCTGCCCATTTCTCTTAGGCTTTCTGGGAAAGTTTACTTGAGTAATTTTAGCGCCAATCTTGATCCCCTTTGCAACTAATATCGTATGTGATTTTGCATTTATGACTGACTGGTTCCCTACATCACTTCCTCCCAACTGTCCAACTTTGTTAAGTTTTCTGTGCATCTGTCTTTTATATTTCGCATCTGAGTTGTGCTCATTGTACCAACCATCATGTTCATTATTGGACCTCCTTTGCATTATTACCCCCAGCCCTTCATATGCTCTCCTTATATCATGCCAAAGGTACAACAATTTCCCAGCAAGACTGGGCAGCATTGTACTCTTAACCTTGTCTATGCTTACTATCTTTAGTTTCTCTTCAGTGGACTGAGTGCATAGCACTAATACCACCATTTGAAGTTCCACTAAAAAATAGGGCATATCCACAGATAAATCACCTCCAAAACAAAAAACTATGTTAGTTAAACAATATATCACCATTCTCTCTTCCAAAAGGATTTGAGAATGATGATTCAATGTGCACTCCCCTGCCTTCTCCTATTTTTTTCATTGATCTTCCATATAAATGATCTCCATACTCTCTTTCATATGAATTCGAGTAGGATGAACCCGTGAATTCCCAGTATTTCTCATATTCCAAGTACTTCTTTTTACTTGGTCTTCTATCTTCTTGAAACCTTTACTCTTATATATGGGCATTATAACTTGTCACTATTCACAATCTTCCTTCCCATCATATCTAGTTCCTAGAAATTATTGCATTCTAGAGGCCCTATATCAAGTGCATAGTTTGCAATATAATCTACCAGTTTATTGCCTTCTCGCACTGTGCGTGACAGCTTCAAGTTAAACCTCTCCATTAGTTTCTTTATCTCATCTACTTCAACTGCAATTGACCATTGTGGAGCCCAGATTCCTTGTAACACATTCTTGATCATCATCGAGTATGTGTGTAAGTCTATGCAAATATAGTCATTGTCTATACAGTATTTCAATGCTTCTAGAATAGCCCTTACTTCTGCTTCTATATTGGTCCCTTCTTCAATTTCTTTCCCACAAGAATACAACATATCTCCCTCCTCATTTCTCAACACATAGCCAAATGAGCTCCTTCCTGGGTTGCCCATCGCTGCTCCATCAGTATTTACTTTTATCCAACCCTTCTCAGGCAAATCCCAAAGTACTTTCGTGTATTTTAGTTTAGGCGTATACTACTCCATCATACTCACTAATTCTGGCCATTTGTGTGGGACATTTTGCATGGAAGGTTTCCTAAACTTCACCAATGATTGGATTTGAACAAATCAGATAGATCATCCTATTGATAGAAATTGGATCCCCATATTTATATCCATTTGTCCTCTTCCATAATTCCCATATGATGATCGAAGGTAGTGCTTGAAGGATTGGTTTCAGCCTAGGAATGGTTTGTGCAGTCCAACATTTCACTATAGCTTGATGGAAAGTTAGACTTTCCATGTTGATTCCTACAGCAGGTAAAAAGTGATTCCACTCTCTTCTGGCAGTATAAGAAGTGAAGAACAAGTGTGTCCTTGTCTCTTCCTGAGATAGAACACAACACCAGCATTTTGAGGCCATTAAGTATCCTAACCTTCTGAAAAAATCATCCAGAGGTAGTTTATTTCTCCACACCTTACACATGAAAAAGGATACTTTGAATGGAAATCCTTTCACCCAAATATTCTTATATGCAATGCTTGGATCCTTTCTTCTCCTGACACACTTCCATGCAGAACTAGCACTGAAATCACCCCTTGCTTCTAACTTCCATATAGGCTTGTCCAGTACTCCCTCTTGGTTTGGAGGCTTCAACTTTGTCTGAATATATTCAACTAAATCTTCTGGGAGTAGCTGATATAATAGAGTTGTGTTCCATCTACCTCCCTTTACTACTTCATAGACATTCTGGATCGATTCATCACAAAAGAAATTTGGAGGGGTGACATAATACAATGCTCCTAAACCTGTCCAGTTGTCGAACCAAAACATTGACGATCCCATTTTTGGTTTCCATGTAATTTGATGTTATATGTAGTCCCTACATTGCAGCATTTTTCTCCACACATGCGACCCTCTTCTCCAAGGAACCACTATAGCATTAATCTTCTTTAAGTATTTTTGATTCCAAAACGAGCTCCATAATGAAGGTTTAGTTCTAAAGTTCCACCATAGCTTGCAAAATAGGGCCTTAGATACATCATATAATGATCTAAATCCTATCCCTCCTTCTTATTGTGCCAAACATATATTATCCCATGAGGCCCAGTGTCTATTCCTTCCATCTACTGAGTTACTTCAAAAGAAGTGAGCCGTCAGTTTATGAATCTTGCTGATCACAGATTTTGGTGCATTGATTACTGACAGCAGGTGTATGGGCATACTTTGTAGGACATGAGATATTAAGACTGCTCCACCACCTATGGATAAAAGTTTCCCTTTCCACGACCGTATCTTTTCTAAAACCTTGTTGATTAATCCCTGATAGTACTTCAGTTTTCTTCTAGCATAAAAGATTGGATATCCTAAGTAAGTGAATGAGAATTTTTGTCTTCTTATGCCAGTTACTCTTTCAACTTGATTCATCACAGCTTCATCTGTCAGATGGTGTAAGTACATTGCTGATTTAGTTTTATTTATAATCTTCTTTGATGCTGCCTCATAAGATGCCAAAACTTCCATTATTAAACTCAGTGATGTTTCATCAGAAGAAGAGAAAATTATTGTGTAATCTGCATAGGCCAAATGGTTTATCTTTGGGTTCCATTTTGGTAATTCATAACCACAGAAGTATGAGTTCGAATGGAGTGCATTTAGTCCTCTTGATAAGGCTTCTGCAGCAATAACGAATAGAGCAGGTGATAAGGGATCACCCTTCTTAACTCCTCTTGTCAACTTAAAGAAACCATGAGGCTGCCCATTTATAAGAACTAAGTACAAATTATTTGACATGATCCCAAAAACCAGACCAATAACTCTCTCATCAAATCCCATTTTCCTCATCACCTTTGTTAGGAATATCCATGATAGCCTATCAAATGCCTTTGTCATGTCCAGTTTTATAATCACATTAGGACCTACCTTAGTTCTCAATCTAATGTCATTTACTATTTCCTGTGTTAACAGAATATTTTCCACAATGCTTCGACCTTTCACAAATCCAGCATGCTCATCTGAAATAATGTTTGGAAGGAGACTGAGCACCCTCTCATGAATGACCCTTGAAAATACTTTATTTATAAAATTACTGAGACTTATTGGTCGCATGTCGGAAAATGTGCTTATCTCCTTCTTTTAGTTATCAATACTAGGTTGGTGTGAGTAATGAATCTAGGAAGATCCTGTCCAGCAAAGAAGGCTTTCACCATTGACACATCTTCACCAACTATATCCCAGCAACTATGGAAAAAATGTCCATTGAATCCATCTGGTCCTCCGGCACTATCACCATTAAGTCCAAAGACTGCCTTTTTTGTTTCTTCATGTGAAGTCATTCTTACCTCTGATTATGTTCCCTCGTTATCATTTGAGGCACATGATCTATAATGCTAAAATCTGTAGGGACAGTCTCTTCATGGAACTGTGGTTGAAAGAATTTGATTGCTTCCTCTGCCATTTCTCCATTATTTTCCATCCAAATCCCTTCTGAATTTTGAATTCTCTTCATCTGTGGCCTTTTTATTTTCCCATTGACATGTGCATGGAAAAATTTGGTATTTCTATCTTTCTCATTAAATAACTTCATCCCTGGCTTCTGCCTCCAAAACTGCTCCTCTAAGGCAAGGTATCTAAATAATTTTGCTTGTACCTTTTGTAGTTTTTCTATGTTTTGCACTGTAGGATTCAATTCAAATTGTACTTCATGAACTATCACCACCTCTTCTAGGCTCGAAATATTTTGGAATATATCTCTATAATTCGCTCTACTCCATGTTGTCAAGGCCTTTTTCAACCTCTTTAGTTTGTTATTGAAAAGGATAAAAGGATTTGCATAGAAGTCAACCTGCCAATTCTCTTCAACTACTGCCTTAAATGATTCGTGCTTTGTCCAAAATGAAAGGAATATGAAACTCTTTTTAATTTGGACAACATTTGGATTGCATGAAATCAATAAGGGCAATGATCAGAGCCAATCTTAGGTAGATGAGTAATATCAACACCTATCCACATCTGTTGTAGCTCCATATTTTCAAAACATCTATCCAATCGCTTGAAAATGCAGTCTTCTTCAGTTTTTCCATTCCACCATGTGTAAATGCTTCCTTTGAACCCTAGATCAGTCAGGTTGCAAGTGTTCATACAGTGTCTAAAGTCATCCACTTCATTGAATGAGACAGGTAAGCCTCCAAATTTCTCCTCCTCATCTCATATAACATTGAAGTCACCCCCTACCAACCATGGTATAGTCATGTCTCTAGCCATATAATACAAAGAGTCTCATAGCTCAATTCCCTCAATGTGATTACATTTTGCATAGACAAGTGTTAGCATAAGCTCTTTCTGCTCCTTAGTATCATACAGTTTCAAAGTTAATTGTTGCATTGCGTTAATCTCCACCTCTACATCATATTTTCCATCTATGATTGCCCAGATTTTTATTAGAGAAATTCACAAATTCCTGTTCAAATCCTATCTGCCTTCTGTATTTGTCCAGTTTCCTCGACTGTTGCATTGGTTCCATTATATCAATAAACTCGAAGTGGTATTTTCTATGCATTGTAATGAGCCTCCCAAAATCTCTCTGAGTATTAACTGATCTAATGTTCCACATCAGAGCATGCATCTCTAATTAATGGATTTAGATACTATCCTCCTTGTTTGGACCCCAGCTGGTTGAATAGCAGGAACCTCCTTTATTTGTTTTTTTCTACCCCTACAGCAGATTTACCTTTCTCCATGAATCTAGGGGATAAGTCTCCTTGTCTAGCAACATTCTTGAAGTTTTGATAAGTAGATTCTGCATCTAAGTCTCCCCCTAAGCCTGCTGAATCTTCTAGAATTTCCTTATGTTGCTCATGTGTAGTAATTTGTTGTTTGTCCACCTTAGGGATCACAGTAATTTCTGCAGTTGCCTTCTTCATATGTTCATCACTCTTTGTCTCAGCTGCTTTTCCTTCAGTATCCTTTTTCATTTCCAAACCACCAGCATCTTGTTTCTCCATCACCTTAGTTGCATTCTCTCCATCCCAGTATCACCATGATCTATTGGTTCTACAGTGTTTACAACTGGATTTGGATTATTAGAGGTAGTAGGGGTGGGGTTAGGTATTGGATTAGAGTTATGAGCATTGGTTGTTTTAGTGTTAGTGACTGGACTTTGGATTTTAGAACTAGAAGTTCCAATCTCCCCTGCCGCATCAGTTTGTTTGGCTGCCTTTTCCACTATCTGCATCTCACCTTTGTTGTTTTTATCATTAACACTGATTTCCTCATCTTGTGGATCCTCATCCGCTTCCATTGTTGCATTATCCTCATCCTCATATCCTTTAGATAAATAACCTTCATCTGAATCCTCTTCTGACTGGTCACACCATAATCTTCCACCTGTCTATTTAACTTTTTGTCTCAGCAGTTGCTGCTGAGCTATCTCCTCAGAATCAATTGATGTTGTCTGTGATGGAATCTCTTGACAGGATTGGTTCGTAGTAACCTTGTTATCATTGGTTTGGGCAAAAGTTCTATTCACCCATTGAGTTGTGGATTCCTTATCTTTTTCATGTATCTTCCCATCTGCTTGTTTTCCTTTTGCTCTTGTATTTGTGTCTTTATTACCTGTTTCCCCCACTGTCTTAGGTATGAATGGAGCAGCAACAATGTTTAAGCTTTTTCCAATTTCCTGTGGAGTTTGCACATTATTAGAATTCACTATTGGTATTTGCTCATCCCCAGCTTTCTCACTATCCTTATTTTCCAATGCAGCAAACTGATTTCTATTCTGAATTTGTTGAGTATTTGAGACTCCCATTAGAGCAGTTCCTTTTCCTGCATTACTAACCCCTGACTGCACATTCTCAGTACCAAATGGAACAATTTATTTTCCAATTATGCCTTGAGAATTTGCCTGCTTTGTACCATACCTTCCCGCACCTTCATTGGTCTTAGTATTACCATCATCAACTGGACTAATTTCTTTTTCAGTTACTTGCTTTCCATTGTTTTGAACACGATTATCTCTTACCTCTTTCCAATATTCTCCTACATTCCCAACCACCCTTCCACTCGATAAGATCATAATTGGATTCTTAGCATTATTTTGTTCCTCACCCTTAGCAGCATTCCTTTGTTTCTCCTTGTCATGTTCCACATACAGTTCTTGATGTAACCTCCAGCAGGATTCTTCATTGTGTCCATGAAGTTTACATTCCTTACAATACTTAGGAATATAATCATAGTGCACCTTCACCCACTCAGTTCTAATTTTGCCAGTCACCTCATCTTCTATATCCATTCTTACACGTTGAGGCATCTCATCCAACATACTTAGGAATATAATCATAGTGCACCTTCACCCACTCAGTTCTAATTTTGCCAGTCACCTCATCTTCTATATCCATTCTTACAAGTTGAGGCATCTCATCCAACAGATCTGTTTGCACCTTAACCCTCGCACAACTTGGTCTTATTTTATTCACAGTAGCCATATCTAAGTGTAAAGGAATGCCTACAGTTGATGCTAATGAGAACAAACATTCTTTAACAAAGAATGTAGGTAGTAGATTTGGGAAAGATATCCATGCCAACACCTTAAGAGTTTCTTCTCCAATCTTAAATTTCGAATCATAAATCAATGGTCTCATATCCATCCTTAGCTTTCAAGTAGTATGCACCCTTTGACGTAAGGTTAGTGTAATCCTCCAGTAGAGTTAATCTAATCAGCACATGTTGATCTCTAAGTAAACCAATATTACACTCACCTTTTATACCACATTGAGCAGGAAGTATAATCTCTTGTATATCTGGCCATCCATAAGAGAACTTCCCAAGCACTGCAAATTGAATACCTTCGATTATATTCATCCTATCAACTTTTGCTTCTGTCCATCGAATTAAAGGTTGTCCATAAAGGTATTCCACGGGTTTCATTGGGATGGGCTCTACAGAACTTGAACTCGAACTTGACGTGTGCATGGCAGTGTTTAATGTATTAGGTTTCAGGAGTTTTGAGTAATCTAAGGATTGGGTATTGTTATTTGTTAGCGTGGGAGGTTGGGTAGTGGTGGTAGGAGGATGACCAGCCAGCAGAGGTGGCTGGCCGCCGATCAAATTGGCCATGGCAGCGATCAAGGTCAGAATCGCCCAAAGATCGCCTTCTTGGTCGCCAGAGTCCTACAGCTACACCTTAGGGCTATTTTTCTCATTTCTCTCTTAAAATAGCCTTACATCATCATCCTGTTTGTTTTTATTTATTCTTTACTTTCCGTCATTAGATTATATTAATATTTTGTTTAGGTTTCTATGTCTAGTAGGTGTCATGACCTGGCCTCATCACTACTCTATCGATGTTAGCCTTGATACTTACTGGGCACCGTTGTGGTATACGCATGCCATGCTTCTGCACGTTTTTGTGCAGATCCAAGTACTTCAGCTCGTGTCGGACGCCAGGGAGTTGTCTTAGATATATCGGAAAATTCAAGGTATACCTTCTGACACTCGCAGGCCTCAGAGTCATCTTCTACTATTGTCTTTTCTACTGTTTATCTTCACATCAAACAGTATTTTATTTAAAGATTTCTAAGAGTTTATGGCTCAGTTTCACTGTTTTGGGATTTATTTGATTGTTGTACCATTTTATGATATTTTAACATTTTAATTTAATATCTTAGTAGTTATTTATGTTAAATTCTTAATGTGTGTTACGTTTACCTAGTTTTAAAGACTAGTTGTCATCACGTCTATCCTAGGTGGGATTTCAGACTCGTGACACCTTAATTGCTTTCACTTGTACTTTATTTGTGCTTGATTATTTTGTTGTTTTATCATATGAGTAGTCTTTGTTTCATCTATTTATGGTGCTTCACGTTGTTAGATTTATATTGATATTCAGCACAGGTTATGATTAGTGAGTGTCTTGACTTTAACCTCGTCATTGCTCCACTGAGGTTAGTCTTGATACTCACTAGCTGGTACCGACCATGGTGTACTCATACTACAGTTCTGCATATTATTTGTGCAGATCCAGGTGTTGGAGATAGTGGACCCGAGCCATGTGAGCTTCTTTGATTGCAAAGATTCAAGGTAGAGTTATTTTGTTAGTCGCAAAACCTTGGAGTTCTTTCCTTACACGTATACTGTCAACTCTCTACCCGAACAATAAGGTATTTAGAGACAATTCTATGTATTCAGTTATAGCTCGTGACTCTGTACTGCCTAGTCTTGCGAATTTGTTGTGATTATCATCGTGTTGGCTTGTATCAACTTTAATTTCGCATTTATATAAAACTTTGCTTCCTAATATCACGTTTTATTGGTTTAACTGTTGTAAGAGAATGACTTACCTAATTTTAGAGATTAGGTGTCATCACGATCCATTTTGGGCGGTGACACTGTTAATATTATCAAATAATTAAACTCACCACCGTTTCTCACGATATAGCTCAGCCAGAAATGTAGCAGAAACAATCGGTGTTATAGATGGGTAAAGAGACCATATAAAAGATAAATAAGCAAAATGCTTCTTTTCTGAAAATATATATTACTATACAGATAATGGAGATCATGGCTTTTTAATAGTCACCACATAGTGGTTTGAGGCTTTGGGAGATTCTGTCAATTGGGCACAGAAAGAAAGTGCTGGAAATCCATAAAACACGCACCTGCGAGGCTGTTTGATTTACAGATTTGACACATACCTGATTAGAATTAACACTTACCTAAATCTTGCTCCCCTCCCATAATACCTAACATTGAGAGAACACACTTTTTGTGCTTATCCAGCTCACATGTCCTTTTATTAGGTATTGAAAACTCATAGACTCAATTAATTCAGATTTGTATGGACTAGGACTTTATTGGCTCAACTAATTCATATTCGTACCGAATGGTCTAGGGATAAAACGCAATTTATGTATTATCAGGAGGTTTACTATTGCTAGATTGAAATATTTGGTTAAGGATAAATGGATTGCAACCATCTTAGGAAGCATGGCATGATTGTGCATGCTTGTAGTAGTAATAGTAGTAGAGTTAGAAAAGTTAAATCTTTATGGCAATCTCCTCTTTCTGTTTTGTAGGCACTTGATTGCCTCCACCTCCCAGAGCTTTATCAGTCAAATTTTTGCAATCTTCTTTTACTCTCTTTAGATTGGCAATCACTTAGTCCCATAAAATAATAAGATTAAAACTACCGTTAGTATTCAAAGGATGATAAAAGGCTAATGAATGTTCCTTGTTTAATAAATTTCACTTATGGAAGAATGCCTTACAACTAAGGATAGAAATTTTGGAAGAAAGGGATAGTTTTCCAGTATTCCATCCCTAGCATTTCAGTTCAGTTAGCAATCAACATATTAACTGATCAAAAGCACTGAAAGGACAAGACAGACCACCACCAGAGCAACATTTTATTAGTCACATATCGGGCATCAAAACCTTGACAGGTACTGAACCTATGCTTCTTATAATTAAGTCTTTTATCTTAAAATGAAATGAAACGAAACGTCATAAATAGAAGCTCATATATCAATATATATAAGTTTTTTCTTTTGAAGACCATTAGGTAATTATATGTAAAATGTGTCATGGCCGGCCGTCTTGAACATAAGGATGATTTTTATTTTTGGATGATTATTTCTCCTATAAGTTTAAAATAAAAGTGCAGCTAAAATCATTATGTGACAAACATGTAACTTACTCATGCAGTGTTTAAACCAATCTGCCTTAATTTATCACTGTTAAATTATGAATTCAGGTGAGTATACACTACTTAACTATGGTTAAGTGAAAGAAGAATATGTATCGGTCCTTTCTTGTCTTGACCAATAATGTAACACCCCAAACTTTAGACAGAGTCTCACATCAGCAAAACATAAGAGGAATGTTTGATATATAAATTAACAAGCCTTAAACCCGAGTGACGCGTTTTAAATTTGTGATGGCCTAGGCCCAGAGCGGACAATATCACTACCGGATTGAGCTGTTACAAATAAGCCCAGGCCTTTCCAGCAACATCCCTTCTCTAACTCATTTCTTTAGTGTCTGCCACAGCCCACAGGTATAGAAACATTTTTAGCTTGGAGCAAACTGCTAGTTAAAAAAAAGTGCTTGCTATGTAATACTTCACGAACTCCTTATGCATAATACATTTGTTTTTACACTATTAGGTAAAAAATTTGAAACTAACGAAAACAAGCAACAACATATAAGCCTAAAAAGTCGTCCTTGCACGAAACTTGAAAAATCAGACCATATAATGTCTTGTCGAAGAGCACCACATCTTTTCTCCCCAAACATATATAATTATCATACAAAATATCATTCACTCTTAACAATCAACCATGCAAATCATTACAAACATTCTCACTTTCACTTATATAAACACGACTAAAATGGAACATCAAACAAAAGAAAAAGAAACAAGCCTTCCCTTGGTTCCTAAACAACTTCACTTCTATAAAAACATCCCCAAGGGCATCTTACATGTTCCAACCATATATCAGTGCAAAGAAGTTGAACTTACTTTTTTAATTCGGGAAGGAACAGTCGCAAGCAACTTCAGTTTCCACTTCCCGTCGATGAAAATTACGGTGGCAGCCACAGGCTGCACAAGTAAGGGCGCCTGGAGTTTCTTCCTCCCCACATGGCATGAACTCCCGACACCCATCAACCGCGTATCCGCCAACACTTGCTGCATGATTTTTTTGGCACTCTCTATATCTCACTGTCCTAATAGTAAATGATGAATTTGTTGAATCGTCGTCTGAAAACTCATCCTTCATCAAAATCACTTGACGTCTTGTCATCCCTTTAGTTTAATAAGAGAGATGGCAGAAATTTCTCAGCTAGCTACAGTATGTCGTAATATTTTTCCATTGGAAAACCCTAACCCTAGAAGGCATATTTATATAGTAGCAAGCTTAGTATTAGTACAAGCTTCTTTTTTGCTTTGGGTCGTGGCTTACTGTAGCAAGTAAACGTTGACGCATTCATTACTCATTTCTTTTGTCTCTTCAATGATATTACTATTCGTGTCAGTTGGGGTCTTTCTCCTAAGGTAAAATCTAGAATAATCGGGCTGAATTGATTGCTCAACTTCCAATTACGTATCAAATTTGCTTTGCTTAAAAAGGATTGACCGCTCTATAATTTTTTAAACTAAACTTATCATAAATCATTAATTAGCTGTGTTTCCATAATTAGGCATGTAATAGTGACTGATTTCTTATAGAGCAACATGATAAGCTTGCTTTTATTTAGACTTAATGAATGTGGCTCTTAGAAGTGATAGGCAGCCTGCTCGAAAATATGAAACTTGTAATCCATTTTCTCTTTTTCTTTTTTGTTTACAATATTTACATATTTCAGTGTTACTAGTCTCACTTTGCATGGACCTGTAATTACTATTCAGATGAACTGAAAATGTGAAAAACCTTTTCCACTCAGACTATAAACTCATCTGGTAATTAGGATTTACTTGCACGAGAGTAATGTTAAGAGTTGCCACAATAAAATAAGATGATGACGATTTTATCTCTTTTTTCATGAGTCACATTTGGCCCACAGCTTATACATTCATTCCACAACCATTGCAGGTATATTACGTATGTGCACTAATTTAGGTACAATTCCGATTAAAAAACAAGTGGAATTTGCAGTCTTCATTAGCTTAGGGAACTTTCTTTCTTCTTTAATTTTATTGTTATACTTTCCACTAGCTTAGAAACTTTATGGTAATGGCAGATAAAAACTAAGACTAACTGTGCTACATGACAAGACCATGATATTTTTTTCTAAGATTAAGAAAACCAAGATATTTGACCCAGGCCATTTAAAATTTTATATATTTCCATTGGCAAAACAACAATCATTCAGACGTTGCTCTTTGTCAGAAGAGTTCCGGAAACCAAAAACTATCCAAAGAAGCTTCTCAATATTCCCGACCTTAACAAAAGTAATCATGGAAGTATTTAATTTATATACACTCACAACAAAAAGGAAATTTTTCATACTCAGTGCATGATGACATGTTGTAAGTTCACTTATTTTATCTTTTAGGTATTTAATCTATACTTACCGTAAATGATTTTATGCAATTATCTTTGAGTTTACGTGATAGAACAAAAAATAATTACGTTGTCGGTGTAAAATGTTAATCTCTGTCACGATCCAATTTTCCCTTTTGTTGGGTATTGTGACGGCACATAGTCTTAAGGACTAGGTAAGCCTAATATTAATAAATATCAATCATAATATCAAAACATTTGAATGCTTTCTGAAATGAATCACTATACATTACACGTCTTCCCAAAACCCGGTAAGTACAAATCATAAACTTTACAGAAGTTTACACTATAACTCCTAAATACCATTGTTCAGAATAAGTACAACAGTATATGAACAAAGATAAGATAGTCACTCCGAAACCCGCGAACGCTGTCGCGGTTTTATCTTGAGTCTCCTCAACAGCAAACGCGCTGCTAGCTATCGATCGACCGGCTACGCAAAAACCTGGAATCTGCACAAGATGTGCAGAACTGTAGTATAAGCACACCATAGCGGTGCCCAATTTGTATCAAGACTAACCTCGGTGAAATAGTGACGAGCACTAGTCAAGACACCCAGTGGTCTAAGAGCTGAAGAAGTATAATTATAGGACAACGAATTATAATATTTACATAAGGACTTCACAACACGGCTAACAGTATAGTAAATTCAATAAGGAAAGGAATAACAAGTAACAACAGACAAATAATCGTAAAAATAACACGAAAGAGTAAATGGAACACAACTAAATCTAGAATGTAAATATACAACAAGGACAAGTAATGACTCAACAACTTCAATTACTTTTACATCAAGTTCTTAGTCATCTCCACGAGGTACCGAACCTCGGACAAATCACCACTCACGGGTTCCAGTATCTGAACCCTAACATCGGCATCTTGTGCCCTCATTTCGGGTAATAACTGCATGGACGACTCACGTGCCAATTGGGGTCATTCCCATATATATGGTAAGTACAACAAGAGTATCTATACTCGACAACAACAAGGGACCCTTAATCCGATAACGGTGCTTAAGTGCGTGTATGCCTGTGCAGGCGTCCTAACATAATTCAACATCCAATAAGCATAAAGGAAGAAAAGGGCCAACACGTACAATGTTTTCTCATTATTTCCACACGAATAAACTCACACAGTAAGTGTACCATTACATAATAATAAAATCACACAGTAAGTGTACCATTACACAATATCAACAACAAAGAATGCCCCCAAGACAACACAAGTATCACAAACAATCCCTGACACAGCCCACCTTGTCTCTCCACGTGTGCAATTGTAAAGTGAATACCCGCCTTGTCTCGCCACATGCGCACAACAATGTTCCCACCTTGTCTCGCCACATGCGCAACTCTTATATACATATCCCTCCTTGTCACGCCGCATGTGCAATATCAATAGAAAACACGGCACGCCAGAAACCTCATGCAAATCCACATATCAACAATCGCACGGCAGAAACCTCATGCATCACCACAACAAGTACAACAACAACAATGACAATAATACAAGAAACGGTAAGTACATCAACTCAAGAACCTTTGATCACAAGAAGGGCAAGGCTAGTTCACAAGGAATAAGCACAATAAGGAATGTTAGGCATAATAAGAACGGCTCGACAAGGAAGGAAAAATGGCATGTAACAGTCATACCTAAATGCACGGTTCAACTGCAAGAAACTAACAAAAATCCGATAACTCTATGTACGGGCAAGTCAACTAAGGTATAGGATATCTAAACTTCCTTTAAGGTCGGGAAGTTACAGGGATATTCAACAATTTTACTTAAGGACAAGCAGCGAAAAAATAAGCATAACCTCAATTAAGACCAAACAATTATAGGATGAGATGATGATAATTACAAATAGTGATAAGCAGTTATGAAGACATGGCATGACAGTAAAAGGGGTAAAACCTTCAGAAAAGTCAATTAGGAGTCAAATAGGCAAGAGGAGTGAATCCAAAAGCAAGTAAGTCTAATTTGAGCATATAGAGATGAAACTAGTAATTAGGAACTCAGTCATATCAATAACGAGTTCATACTCAGTGAATATAAGGACATAAGATCCCTAAAAGGCCAATTTTCCACAAATATGTTCGAGCACGCACTCTTCACCTCGCGTACATGGACTACAATCAATATAGAAGACTCAAATCCTAAGGGGTAGTTCCCCCACACAAGGTTAGGAAAGATACTTACCTCAAAGACGACAACCCGGTACTCTAAAACGAACTCTTCGGGTGAAAAGACCTCCGGACAGCTCAAATCCAACTAAAATAACTTCAAAGCACACATAAAACTTATAAGAAACTATTCTGGATCATAAAGTAAAAATCTTTAACAAAAAATCTAAAAATCGGTCCAAAAAGTCGACCCCCGGGCCCGCACTTTGGAACCCGACAAATTTATAAAATCCGAATACACATTCCAACATGTTCAACCATACAAAAATTATTAAATTTCGATACCATTTCGTCTCTCAAATCACGAAAATTGTATTTTGGGAGTTTCTTCAAAAACCAACATTTTCCTCAATTAAAAACACAAATTAAAGTATGAAATATATTTAATTCTAGGTGAAGAACACTTACCCAATCGTATTGCTTGAAAAACATACCAAGAATCGCTCTAAATCGAGCTCCACAAGTCAAAATATGATAGAAATGGCCTAACCCTCGATTTAGAAGATATATATTCTGCCCAGGTCTTTATGCATCGCGAACGCGGAGAAAGGATCGCGTTCGCAAAGAAGAAAAATAGAAGCTTCCCAGTTGTGCTTTGCGAACGCGACAGTAGGCTCGCGATCGCGAAGAGGAAAGTGAGGTTGTCCATAAAGAACTCTTCGCGAACGCCAGGGAAAGAGTGTGAAAGCAAAGAACAAGAAATAGGGCCTACGCGAACGCGGATGGATAATCGCGAATGCGATGAAGGATTTAGAGGAAATCCGCAGCAATCCTTCGCGAATGCGAACGACAGTTCGCGACCGCGAAGAAGAACACCAGAAGACAGATTATAGCAATTCAAAAATAGGAGGAATTGACCCGTAGCCAACCCGGAACACACCCGAGGCCCCCGGGACCCCGTCTAAAAACACAAACAAGTTCTATAACCTAACTCGGACTCGCTCGGGTCTCAAATCACATCAAACAACACCGAAAATGTAAATCGCGCCATGAATCAAACAATGAACTTCCAAATCATCCAACTTCAAAACCTTGTGTCGAAACCAATTGAACCAACCCGGAAAAGTTTGCAGACACGTCCCAAATGACGTAATGGATATGTTCCAACTCTCGGAATCGCATTCCGACCCTGATGTCACAAAAGTCAACCATTGGTCAAACCTTTTCATTTCCCAAACTTCAACCTTCGTCGAAATGCCCTAAATTGCCCTACGGACTTCAAAATCCTAATTCGGACGCACACCTAAGTCCAAAATCACCATACGAAGTTGTTGACATCGTTTAAAACTTATTATGGAGTCGTTTACACCAAAGTCAAATTCTGGTCAAATTCCCACCGCTTAAGCTTCCAAAACTAGAATCTTTTTTCCAATTCGACTCCAAATAATCCGGCAACTGAATTCAACTATGCACGCAATCGATATACATAATATGAAGTTGCTCAAGGACTTATGCCGATGAATGGAGATTAAATTCTCAAAATGACTAGCCGGGTCGTTACCTTCTCCCCCTCTTAACCAAACGTTCGTCCTCGAACATGTCAATATTCGCCTCAAAGTCCTCAAATCACTGAATTCACACTCCCAACATACACCTGTTGGTGATCCGACGTCACCCCAATCTACATAAGCCTGACGACGCCATCTCAACTGCAATTTAGCTTTTCTACCACTACCAATAAGCCTTAGAGCTAAAATTCTCACCTTCCATTCATTTTCAAAAGACCTGATTCTAAATCCATATCCGGTATTAGTCTCAACCAGATGCATCAACTCATGCCTACACCCACAAGGTAAGACCACACAATATAATACTCCACACATAGGCCCATAATAACACTTCAGATCACAATAGCTGCCCGAAATCAACCCAGCCCTGGCAATTGGCCTCATATCTGATAGAACTCTGTTTCAAATCCCCATAACATTGACAATGATGCAAGAAACGTGAAGACTTTGTAATTAGACACCCGAATAACCAAGCCAGAACTAACACCACCGAGGCACACACCCCGCAAGCTAAAACTCAAGAAGCACAAAACAAAAATGACTAAATATGAAAAGAGAAACACATAAGGAAACTATCAAACAAGCCCGACAGGCACAATTCTCTATCAGTACTAACCTACAAAACAATATAACAAGGAAATAATTAAAGCATATGAATAAATCACGAGGATCCCATCCTGATATAACTTCTATCGCGATACACAGCCTGGTTCGAACACATCAAATCACATGAAGTCACAAGGGACTCGCCCTGAACTCTAAATCACAGATCGAGTATATACCATACCAATTAAAATCTCCCGCTAACTCAGCCCTGCCAATAAAATCACCACACTCACTTAACTCTCACCCCGGTAGAGTATCAAATCACAGCTCGTAACCAATATACTCATGAAATCACATCAAGCCTACCGTAAGGACAACAGGAATTCACCACTAGTCTCGTAACTCTCAATAATGAATAAAAACAACGATAGGCACGACTACCACTCATAAATCTCCGAATAGGGGAAAACACATAAATAGAGTGCACATCATGAAACTCACCCATAAATGAAGCAACAAATAAGGAAACTCGTCCCGACAAGCAGAAACATATATGAAATGCAAATGGTGCCCCTCTATAACAGATCAAAACATACATGTATAAATACATCTGGCACAACGACCTCCAGCCTACTATATGAAACACATCAACGGGCCGGGCCTCACCCTCTTGGGTGCCCCATATTCGCCTAAATACCCCGTTGTGACACATATGCCCGAAGCCTGGGACAATCTCTCACCGTGTGGCTAATATCTCCACACTAAAAACAACCTCTCTACTGATTTGGTTGTGGAAGTTGTGCAGTACGAGTACTTTGAGACCCATGAGCACCTGAAACACTGTGTGAAGCTAAAAGTGCAAACTGAACTGGCTGGCCCACAAAACCTCTACCATGTCATACCCTGCCTCCAAATTACGGACCACCAGATCTCTCCGGCCTACAAGGCCTCCTCGCCTCTCTGTCCTCTTTCTCCTGGCCTCACTTGTCCTTCCTCGCATAGCCCCTCCTGTCATCTCTCACGATCCCACATGCCCTCAACTCGACGAGCAATCCCTACCACCTGCTGAAATGAAACATCCGACTCTAACTCCCGAGCCATGCTGAACCGAATATCACGCTTGAGCCCCTCAATAAATTTATGGACCCGCTCTCTAACTGTAGCGACCAAGGTAGGTGCATGTCTGGCCAAATCACTGAATCTGATGGCATACTCTGATACTGACATAGTGCCCTGGCGCAGCTACTCAAACTCCGTGCGCCATGCATCACGGAGGGACTGAGGTACAAACTCTCTCAAGAAAATCTCTGAAAACTGACCCCATGTAAGCGAAGCTGACTCGTCCGGGCTACCCAACTCATATGCCCGCCACCACTGATAAGTCGCTCCCCTAAGATGAAATGTAACAAAAGCAACCCCGCTCGTCTCCAAAATACACGTAGTATGAAGAATACGGTGACACTCATACGGGAAACCTTGGTCATCATTTGTCTCCAATCCACTGAAGGTAGGAGGGTGGTGCTTCTTGTACCTCTCAAGTCTAAGTTGTTCTTCCTCAGATGTTGTTGCCCTAACCACGGGCTGAAATACGAACACAGGTTATGCTGCCATGACACCTAGAACCTGACCAACATAATCTCGCTGCTCTGGAGTGTGGGCGGCGGGAGTCTGAACTCCTCCCCCGGTCTGTGAGGTAGCTGGTGCAACCGGAATCAACCCTACCTGAGCCAATGTACCAAACATGCTTAGGAATTGTGCTGAAGTCTTCTGAAGCCCGAGGGTAACAGTAGGCGCCTCCGGTACCTGCCCCCCAACTGGTACTGTTGGAGGCTCCTCAACTATTGTTCTGGTAGGTGCTCTAGCTGCGTCGCGTGCCCCTCGTCAGCCTCTGCCTCTCCCCCTGGCGACACCTGCTCCGAGGGTAACGTCATCAGGATCTGTAGCTCGCGTCCTCACTATCTATGAGAGAATGGAATGATAAATTTTTCAAGCTTCAATATCAATAAACTCGCACTATAGGAACGAAGGGAGTGAAGTTATCCTAGTAGTTTTGTAGCCTCTCGAAAATAAGTACAGACGTCTCTGTAACGATCCGCAAGACTCTACTAAACTCGCTTATGAATCATAGAACCAATGAACCTAGAGCTCTGATACCAACTTGTCACGACCTAATTTTCCCGCTGTTGGATATTGTGATGGCACATAGTCTTAAGGACTAGGTAATCCTAATATTAATGAATATCAATCATAATATCAAAACATTTGAATGCTTTCTGAAATAAATCATTGTACATTACACATCTTCCAAAAATCAGGTAAGTACAAGTCATAAGCTTTACAGAAGTTTACATTATAACTCCTAAATACCACTGTTCAGAATAAGTACAACAGTGTATGAACAAAAATAAGACGGTGACTCCGAAACTCGCGAACGATGTAGTGGTTTTACCTTGAGTCTCTTAAACAGCAACCGCGCTGCTAGATATCGATCGGCCGGCTACGCAAATATTGGAATCTGCACAAAATGTGCAGAAGTGTAGTATGAGCACACCACAGCGTCCTCAGTAAGTATCAACACTAACCTCGGTGAAGTAGTGATGAGGACTAGTCAAGACACCCACTGTTCTAAGAGTAAGTATAAATATAGGACAATGAATTATGATATTTACATAAGGGCTTCACAATATGGCTAACAGTACAGTAAATTCAATAAGGAAAGGAATAACAAGTAACAGCGAAAAAAACCATAAAAATAACACGAAAGAGTAAATGGAGCACAACTAAATCCAGAATGTAAATATACAACAAGGACAAGTAATGACTCAACAACTTCAACTACTTTTACATCAAGTTCTTAGTCATCTCCACGAGGTACCTAACCTCGGACAAATCACCACTCACGGGTTCCAGTATTTGAACCCTAACATCGGCATCTTGTGCCCTCATTTCAGGTAATAACTGCACGGACGACTCATGTACCAATTGGGGTCATTCCCACATATATGGTAAGTACAACAAGAGTATCTATAATCGACAACAAAAATGGACCCTTAATCTGATAATGGTGCTTAACTGTGTGTATGCTTGTGCAGGTGTCCTAACAAAATTCAACAACCAATAAGCATAAAGGAAGAAAAGGGGTAACACGTACAATGTTTTCTCACAATTTCCACACGAAACAACTCGCACGGTAAGTGTACCATTACACAATAATAAACCCACACAGTAAGTGTACCATTACACAATATCAACAACAAAGAAGGCCCCGATGCCAACACAAGTATCACAAACAATCCCTGACACAACCCACCTTGTCTCGTCGCGAGTGCAATAGTAAAGTGAATGTCCGCCTTGTCTCGCCACACGCGTAAAATAATGTTCCCATCTTGTCTCGACACTTGCGCAACCCTCATATACATATCCTGCCTTGTCACGCCGCATATGCAATATCAATAGAAAACACGGCATGCCAGAAACCTTGTGCAAATCTCTATATCAACAATCGCACGGTAGATGCCTTGTGCATCACCACAACAAGTACAACAACAACAATGACAATAATATAAGAAACGGTAAGTACATCAACTCAAGAACCTTCGATCACAAGAAGGGCAAGGCTAGTTCACAAGGAATAAGCACAATAAGGAATGCTAGGCATAATAAGAACGGCTCAGCAAGGAAGGAAAATTAGCATGTAACATTCGTACCTAAATACACGATTCAACAACAAGAAACTAACACAAATCTGATAACTCTATGTACGGGCAAATCAACTAAGGCATAGGATATCTAAACTTCCTTTAAGGTCGGGAAGTTACGGGGATATTCAATAATTTTATTAAGGACAAGCAGCGGAAAAATAACCATAACCTGAATTAAGACCAAACAATTATAGGATGAGATAATGATAATTACAAATAAAGATAAGCAGTTATTAAGACATAGCATGACAGTAAAAGGGGTAAAACCTTCAGATAAGTCAATTAGGAGTCAAATAGGCAATAGGAGTGAATTCAAAAGCAAGTAAGTCTAATTTGAGCAGATAGAGATAAAACTAGTAATTACGAACTCAGTCATATCAATAACAAGTTCATACTTAGTGAATATAAGGACCTAAGATCCCTAAAAGGCTAATTTTCCACGAAATAAGTCCGAGCATGCACTCATCACCTCGCGTACATGGACTACAATAAATATAGAAGACTCAAATCCTAAAGGGTAGTTCCCCCACACAAGGTTAGGCAAAAGACTTACCTCAAAGACGACAACCCGGTACTCTAAAACGAACTCTTCTAGTGAAAAGACCTCTGCATGGCGAAAATCCAACTAAAATAACTTCAAAGCACACATAAAACTTATAAGAAACTATTCCGGATCATAAAGTCTAAATCTTTAACAAAATTCCAAAAATCGGTCTAAAACGTCGACCACTAGGCCCGCACTTCGGAACCCGACAAATTTTACAAAATCTGAATACTCATTCCAATATGAGTTCAACTATACAAAAATTATCAAATTTCGATACTGTTTCGTCTCTCGAATCACGAAAAATTTCATTTTGCGAATTTCTTCAAAAACCAAATTTTTCCTCAACTAAAAACACAAACTAAATGATAAAAACAAAGATTAAAGCATGGAATATATTTAATTCTAGGTGAAGAATGCTTACCCAATCGAATTGTTTGAAAAACCCACCAAGAATCACTCCAAATCGAGCTCCACAAGTCAAATTATGATAGAAATGGCCTAACCCTCGAATTAGAATATATATATTCTGCACAGGTCTTTATGCATCGCGAACGCAGAGAATGGATCGCGTTCACGAAGAAAAAAAAATGGAAGCTGACCAGTTGTGCTTCGTGAACGCGACAGTAGGCTCGCGGACGGGAAGAGGAAAGTGAGGCTGTCTAGAAAGAACCCTTCATGAACGCGAGGTGAAAAGTGTGAACGCAAAGAACAAGAAACGGGACCTACGCGAACGCGGGTGTATAATCACGAACGCGATGAAGGATTTCGAGGTAGTCAGCAGCAACCCTTCGCGAACACAAAAGGCAGTTCGCGAACGCGAAGAAGAACACCAGAAGACAGAAAACAGCAGTTCAAAAATAGGAGGAATTGACCCGTAGCCCACTCGGAACACACCCGAGGCCCCCGAGACCCTGCCTAAACACACAAACAAGTTCTATAACCTAACCCGGACTCGCTCGGGGTCTCAACTCACATCAAACAAAGCCAAAAGTGCAAATCGCACCATGAATCGAACTATGAACTTCCAAATCTTCCAACTTCGAAAACTTATGTCGAAACAAATCAAACAAACTTGGAAAAATGCCAAATTTTGCATACACGTCCCAAATGACGTAACGGAGATGTTCCAACTCTCGGAATCGCATTCCGACCCCGATGTCACAAAAGTCAACCATTGGTCAAACGTTTCCATTTCCCAAATTTCAACCTTCGCCGAAATACCCCAAATCGCCCTACAGACTTCCAAATCCAAATCCGGACGCACGCCTAAGTCCAAAATCACCATACGAAGCTGTTGATATCGTCCAAAACTTATTCCGAGAGCCGTTTGCACCAAAGTCAAATTCCGGTCATTCCCACCGCTTAAGCTTCTAAAACTAGAATTCTTTTTTCAATTCGTCTCCGAATCATCCGGCAACTGAATTCAACCATGCATGCACGTCGATACACATAATATGAAGCTGTTGAAGGCCTTATGCTTCCGAACGGAGCTTATATTCACAAAACGACTGGCGGGGTCGTTACTATCTCTCTCGTCAGTTATTTAGGGACACAAAGATCTCTTATATTTTATTAGATAATATCATCGCCTCATGAACTAGCTTTTGGAGTTGATCTAGGTCCAAAATCTATACTCCCTCCGTTCCAGTTTATGTGAACCTATTTCCTTTTTGGTCCGTTCCAAAATGAATGACCCTTTCTAAATTTGAAAACAATTTAGATTAAACTTCCAATTCTACCTTTAATGAAAATCTTTTATAATCACAAAAAATGTTTTGGATCCCTTTCTGACTTGTTTATAATCACAAATTTCAAAAGTCTTCAACTTTTTTTAAACTTCGTGCCCGGTCAAACAGGCTCACTTGGAACGGAACGAGAAATTGGAACGGAGAGAGTACTTTTGTCGTATATAAAAGCTACACGTGCAATTCAGCACTAAATGTTTAGTCATCTCAGTTTCTTTTAAGAGAAACTAAGCCTTAATAACCTCAGGCAAACCCCAAAATAAGATGTATAAAATTGTGAACCACACATCTCAGTCTAGTTTACGGTCAAGTGCTCACAATAGTGACAGATGCATCAAACAGATTACTTCAAGTTGAGAAGCCAGAATCAGCACTTTGGCACTAGAGATTATGTCTGCATACTTGAACATACAAAAATTAGGCCTCACAGCTCACATGTAATCCTTTTCTCTCTTTCAATATGACGAGACAATATGTTTGGTAATGGTGGAGAACTAACTTAATGGGCCTAAATGTTTTTCACCCATTTCTGCTACACATAGTTCGGTCGGATATCCTCTTTCTCATGCTTCTGTGCCGAAATTGAATTTGAGCTCCTATTGTGTCCACAAATTTTGAAAACTACAAACCTGGTTATGCACTTTTTCAAACTTTAGGTACTAGTACGAAATAAGGTAATCCTTCCAGCAGCACAATTGTTTAGAAGGAAAAAAGAAAATTCCATTGAATCATTTCGTCGCGTGTGCTAATAAAGTGTTAGATTGAAAGTTGATATAAATAAAATATATAAGATATAGGTATACTCTTAATGGTGTGACGATTTTTAAAAGAAGATGTGTAAATTCAACACAAAGCAAACAGTATCACACTATGATAGAAGTGATTCCCATGTTGCAGCTCGCAAAGATGCATACAAGTGAGAAACGATGAATCTAAAGCATATAGTCCAATCAGCTGTCTATCTTTACAAAGAACAGTCTATATAATAGTCATGATAATTTTCATTAATTTGCTTCCAATGGATGCGCTGAAAGTGAAAGTTCATTATATTCTACAAAATATAAATCCATGCGCATAGTCACCATCAAATTCTACATTATTCCTCCTCTCTCGGGAAAACTCCAGATGAGTGATGGTATAGTAAAATCATATTTTTGTACTTTGAAAAATAAATTCACATACATAATTTCAAGCTTGTCAAAATATAAGGTTTTAAGAATGATCACTTAAGTTTCTCATATATGTTAGTAAAATTGAAGAATTGTGAATGCAACCTAATATCTGAGTACAAAAAGCATGTTAATTTCCAACTGTTTTATGTTTTGTAATATAAACTTTAAATTTTGCAAAACGGGTGACTCATAAACTCTTGTCCCTAAATCTAGAATGCCAACAATTTTTCTTTTAAAGGTAATTTTCAATCATTGCTTAGTATCATGTAGAGTAACAATAAAAAGTTCAGGATTTCTCTAGAAGTAAAAATGGAAGGATTTAGCTCATATATACAAACAATACAAATTCTTTTTACACTATCAGTATCTTTTAACCCGTTGCAGTAACAAACATGCTTACTAATTATACTTGTTTTCTTAAACGATTACATTTAAATTAGTTATCTTTGAGTAATAACAAAATGTTACACATTCACTATGTAAAGCTTTAACTCAAAATCTTTTGATATGATTTTACAGAAGCTCAAAAGGTGGTTACACATATTAGTTTAGACATAAACTTAAAAGCTGCTTGTTGGTTTGTCTAAGTTGATACAAGAAATGGAGGTGGGGAGTACGTTAGTTCAATTATGATGTTCACGAGATTATATTAATCAATCAACTAAACAGAAATGCTCAAAGAAGGTAGTTAGAAAAATGGATGATTAGAGATTTTGAAGTTGATAGGTGCTTAATTAAAGAAAAGCATGATTGTGCTTTTAAGAAGGATAATGAATTATGACTCATTCTGTAAGGTTTGCTTCTCACCTACCCAACCCATGTTCTCAGTTTCATTAATTAGCTTTTGGGACCACTAAAAAAGCATCTTAGGCTCCTAAATTTAGCTTTTTTCCACTTTTTGTTTGAGAAGAAATTAATATTGCATAACTAATTAAAATCAAACGAATAATAAGACAGGTAACAACGGTTTTAATTATTGAAATAAAGAATGCATATGTTTGCTTGAATTAGGAAACATTTAGTGCTGATTGATGCAACTTGTCAAGTAAGATTGCTTATATCCTTTTCTAATAGAGACATAATTCATTCTGAATGCATGAACAGACATTGTTATTATTATTGTAATATTATTATGCATGAACAGTCAACATAACGTTGCTCATCATTCAATTAGTTCACGTACGTCAAATTCTTGCATGTGCGACTGAATCTTTGGAGCCAAATATAATTTGTACAAAAACTAATTAATGTTAATGGAAAAGTACATAGTATACAATTGAAGGAGTGGCCAAACACTGATTTTTTAAGAACTCTGTGAATTCAGAAAATTTTATCATTAATGTCTCATGAAAAAAAAAATTGAGACAGTTTTTCTTAAAATCTTTTCTGGGAACACTCACAAAGTCTCATAACATCATTCGTTTTTCTTTTTGTCCAAAGGAAAAGACTTCATTATATTAAGTGTAACGACTTAATTGGTCGTTTTGAGTCTTTACATGCCGTTCAGTTGTTTGAAGTCTTGAGTAGATTCATATGATGTATTATGACATGAGTGAATTGTCAGTTTTGGTTCAGGTGATTCCGGATCGATTTGGAAGAATGACTCTCAACTAGGAAGCTTTAAGTTGGAAGAGTTGATCAAGTTTTACTTTTGTGTATTTGACCTCGGATCGGAGTTCTGATAGATCCCTTGGGTCCGAATAGTGATTTTGGACTTGGGCTTATGCCGGATTTGCACTTGGATGTTTTTAGGAGGTTTCGGCACAATTTGGCGAAAGTTAATAATTTGAAGGTTTGAAATATTCATAAGTTTGACCGGGAGTTGACTTTGATGACATCGGGTTCAGATTGTTGATACGGGAATTGGAATGAATTTGGAACTTGTGTGAAAAAATTAAGATCATTCCGAGTTGATTTGATATGTTTCGGCACGAGTATTGGAAGTTGAAAGTTCAAAAGTTTAAGAGTTCCTTAAGTTTGATTTGAGGTGCGATTCGTGGTTTTGATGTTGTTATGTGTGATTTGGGGCATCGAGTAGGTTTGTGTTGTACTTTGAAACTTTTCGGTATGCTCGGACAGGGTCCCATGAGGCTCGAGTTTCGGACCTTTTCGGAGTTGGTTGCATAACTGGTTTCTGTTGTTATCTTGTGCCTCTGGTGTTTGATAATAGACTATAATCGCATATTTTAGTCTCTTATTACACTCTAATTTCTGCACTTTAATTGAGTTTGAGCTTTAATCGCTAGTGTTTTACTAATTGTGTGTTTTATACCTTGTAGGAGTGTTTCCGAGCTATGTAGATGTTATGGAATAGATTCAATTGATTTAGTGCTTTGAAGTTTGAGTAAAAGCCCAAGGAATTAAGTCGGGATCGTGTTCGGGGATCAACGGATGATAGTTAAGAATGAACGAAGAATCGAATAGGTATATTGCGCACTGTCTAGTAAAATACACATAGCTTTTACTCTCAGAACTTCATTTGAGCTCCACAATATATGGTTGGAAATCTAATTCAAATGGATACAACTTTCATGTTTTAGGTTTTTCCAAATTCCAAACAAAACAGGGTGAAAAATGTGCGACAAGTGCGCGACCGCGCACTGGCCGCGCATGTGAGGCAAAAACTAGCCAAAATTCGCGGTCAATCCGCGGTTGATCCGCGGCCGCGCACGTTCTGTCTGGGAAAACTGTCCTTTTTCGCATAGGAGAAGGTATAATTATTTAGGCCCGACCCTACTTGGTATATATACATAGAAAAATATTATTTTTGGGACTTTTGACACACGTTAGACCTAAGGAGGCAATAACACAATAGGAGCAAGGCGGAGAATTCTTCTATGAGTTTTTCACTTCCTTCTTCCTATTTTCAATATTGGTTATGAGTTCTAGTATTGTAGTTATGCATAGTATTATTATTAGCTAATTTGTTATATAGGATTTTGATGGAACCTTTTGGATGATGAATTCTTGTTATGTTTTAATATAATTTAACCTTTGAATTTATCTATTTGTTTAACTACGTGCTTATTTCAGTTGATTGAATGGCCATCGGTTAACTGTGCCTATCTATTATGTGTTGCTTGAGAAAGGATACATATTTAGGTGGTTGTTGAACAACGTCACTCCTAACGTATGTGAGAAATCAATACAGCGATTTTAAAGGTAGGTTTAGAAATAACAATGCCTTGACGTGGTCATAATGAGTGGTTAGATAAAACCAACTAGCGTAGTTTCATAGAATATGTCTAGTAAATTATTGTAGTTACTCGAGAGAGAATTACGACACCTAAAGTGCTCACGATCAATAAAGAATACATAGGCGAAATTGTGGGGAACATAGCGGGAAGGATTCCAACATTTGGGCATAACTCTAGACCTCCTAAATTTAATGCCCAATCCTTAGTATCTTTAGTTGTTAATTTACTGATTTAGTTTCTTAGTTAATTAGTTAGATATAAGAATCTTAATCTTTATAACTTAGAAATTGTTCGAGCTTGTCTTGTCAGTGATACTGAACAGTTATAGCGAAACCTTAGTTCTCTGTGGGATTCGACTCCGGACTCTTAGACCGGATTATATTTGCAGCGACCGCTTATTCTTTCACTACAAGAAAACGGGGTTATTACGGCGGTTATTTTAGCATATAATGGCTGTTTGGAACCGCCCTAATACACATTAACGGCGGCTTTTAAAAGCGCCACAATCCCGTCTGCCAAAATTATATTATGGCGGTTCTGGGCAAACCGCCGTATTTTAACCGTTTCAATGTGGCTTTTATTTTTTCATATTAAGGCGGTTTATACCTCCGTAATTTTAATTTTTTCTGCTCCAGGCTACTCACTATCTTGTTTTTTCACATTTAGAGTCCTATTTATTGAATGATATGCTTTGAAACTTCTGTAGCACTTCATAATCATTTAAACTCAATATAGAAGATCAAATAATAAAAATATTCATTATATAAAATACAAGTATACTAAAATTATATCATCCAAATATTAATGCTTCAAAATATTTCACCAGTAATATCCAAACGATTCATAGTTGATCCTACAAAATAATCACAAATTCACACTTACACAAGTGTATCAAAATTACATCATCCAAATATTAATGCTTCAAAGTGTATTTCCACAGTAATATCCAAAAGATCCATAGTTGATCCTATAGAATAATCACTAATTCACACTTGGTCGATCATCATTGTTACTTTCATCTAAAGATCTTCTTGGTTCAACTGTTGATGGTGCATCACTTCCTAAATCTAGTGCCTGAAAAAAAGGAAGAAAAAATATAGTCAATAAGAAAATAACTAAAATTTTAACAGGTGAGCTGAAGTAGTAGGACTGGATATACAGAAATCACATTGAAATCAATGAGTTTAATCACCAAAAAGGTAACTACACGGCTTAGGAAACCACTTTATGTTAAAAAGAATGATAAGAAAAGCAAATAACTAAAATTTTACTATAGTAAGAGAACTTATATCTATGGAGGAGTGGAAACTAAGTGAGCAAGCTCCTCGAGGATATTCCCTATGTTCCTTTCATATAAGCTAATTAGTGCATTTAATTTTGATTTCACATCTGTCATCTCTTGCTGCCACTCCGGAGTTGGACTGGTAGTGCTAGATGAACCCACATAACCACGACGGTATCTCACAGATGTCTGTTTGAATGCTACAGTTGGAACTACACCCAAGCCTAAACCTCGAACATGGCCGAGGTGCTCGGGACCGAATACTATGACAAGTGCATCATTTGGTGAAGGTTCATCAAGACTTTCTTCTCTTTCACTTCGAATTTCTTCAGTTCTTTCCTACAAAATTTGAAGAAGCACAAACTGAGCAATATGAAATTTCTTGGAACTTGGAAATGACAAGAATTCTAATATCATACTCATCGCTTTGTCAGTCATTCGACAAAGACACTTTATATGATATAATTTGATTAGAAAGGACAATTTAGAATACTTGGTACACCCTTCGTATAATGGTTGATTTTCATCTTCGACCAATTCATAGAACTTTGTATAATCTTCATTATTCCCTTCAATGTGCCCTTCATCAAATATTTATTCTCTATTTATATGATTAGAAGACACACCAGGCTCAATGACATTGTTCTTGGTGAACCCAAACGCATCATTAATCATAATTTCTATTGGAACTTGGGGTTGTAAATTATCTTCTATGACATGGGTGCTCTAAGAAGTCTGTTGCATGGTTGCATTGGATTCTTCACCATGCCAATACCCAAATTTGTAGGTTTTTGGGAAAGGTTTAAGAATCAAGTGCTCTTCAACTACATCTTTTCTTTTCCACTTGTTAAAACCAAATTTTGGACACGGACACTTAGTTACGTGCCCATCAACTGACCCGTGCTCAAAAGCAAAATCCAAAATTTATCTTAGACCGTCTGCATATTCAGGTGTGTTTCGTGGTTTGCTGATCCAAGATTTATCAATTGCAGGGCTAAAAAGGAAGACATAAGATAACATTACAATATCAAAACTGAAAAGATAATTCAAAAGCTTATATGTGAAAAACATGACTTGTGAAATAACACCATTTACAGAGGACATAAGACGTTTAAAATGAAAGTACTCCTGATGACCCATGGTCAAACTTCAGCAATCAATTTACTCCTATTAATATTCTCAAATAAAAATTAATGTAAAACTAAAAAAGGAGGGCGAAGCTTAATAAGATTCAAGAATTACAACATATAGCTACATGAATCACTAAATGTGCAGAACATATAGGATACCAACAACATACTTATCAACTAGTCATCCAAGTAAGCAGGTCAAATACAAAACATGGGCTACAGGAAAATAATTTATAAGATCAACATAATATCACAAGTAGACGAGTCAAGTTAATCTAGAGGTACAAAAACACCAAGAAAAGTTCAAGAACATGATGCGATTAGCTTGGCTGACATGATATTACTGTTTAACTAATAGAGATAGGTTATGCACAAAATCGCTTGAATAATCAGTTCATTGTGATACAAACAAAGTCACAACTCTGAGCCTAGCAAGCTACATGTGCAGTAGAACAAGAGTAAGAAAAATAAGGAGAAGCTTGAATGGAAGGCAAACCTAAAGTGAGAGAGCAACCAAAAACTCATCCACCTTAAGAGACACTATAGCAGGAGCAGTTCAAAATGAGACTACTGATTGAGGAAAGAAGGTGGAGACTGCTTGAAAGAGTAAGAACCAATCGAAAATATTGGATGAAGTCCAATATACAATCGGTAATAAGAAATGATTTTTCTCCCTTGAGAATTCAAGAAGACAAGCAGAATAAAACACCAGAAGTGATATAAATAAGGTTATAAAGGATATAACCTTCAAAGACCTCATTTGTTCTTGAAATATTAAAAGGCTAAATAAGTCCTTTAAGTAGAAGGAATTAAAAAAAATAAGACTGATATTGTTGGATGTTTGGAGACTATAGTCAAACTATCAAATTCTGATATATATGAGCAAAAGAAACTAGGAGTAGAATAATGATATCTTTTTTCTCAAACTATGCAAGTGCACCAAATGAGATGATTTGGATAGGATGGAGAAATCCTAATGTCGATGTCTCAATAATGTTGTATATAACTCAATTAATCCATTGCAAGATTACAGACAAGAATTCCTCATTTTTCTTATTTGATGATTGTTGTGTATAGTCTCCATACAATTGCAGAAATTAAGGATTATGGGATCAAGTTACGAATATTGATAGTACAGTGAATAAGCCTTGGCTGATAGTAGGTGCAGCACACTTAGTTTTCTTTAGCTCACTAACAAGAACATTGATCTGAACTTTTCAACAATAGATACTCAAGTTTCTCAAAAAGAAAGATGTATAATTCATTGAACACTTTCAAGATTTTATTTCAGAATTCATACACTGGCCAAAGAAGATAATTGGGACAACTTTATTTCTTTGACATTACTTTCTTTGTTAGTTCATTTTTTTAATTGGCTACCTGTAGAAAAATTATTCATTTTTTAATTTTTAGTTCATTAGCAGTATAAGTTCCATTAGAATTCATTACTCAAAGAAAGGAAAATTTGAATTTCAACTTGCAGAAAGATTGATTTGCTTAACGCTTCCAACATTTGAAACAGCGTGAACAAGAAAACTTATGATCGTTTAAATTCTAAGTTACGATTTATCAATGGCATAAAGAAAATACAGAAATTTCAAACTAAAACATCCCATGAAATCTGTACGGCTAATATTCAGATAAACACAAATAAATATAGAAATTCGTAGAAATAATATCTCCTATAAAATCTGTTTAATAAAAAAACTTCTCAAAAGAAAGGATAAAATTAAACTGAAACGAGTTATACCTATCAAATGTTTTACTGCCGATGTCGATCCCAATAGCTTCACCAGTAGTTTTTGATCTCTCGGCTACATATCAAGCCCATATATAATATTTACGTTAATATTAGCAAGTACAACATATTAAAATATCAAAATTGAGTGCATGCAATCGAAATACCAAACAAAGCATTGAGGAAAGTTGGACTGAGAAAATACTAAACTGTAGCGAAATCATTGATTATCGGACTGAGAAAAAAGAATTAGAACAGAATTGGAAAAAATCGCTACATGCATGTACCCTAATATAGAGAAAAAGAACTTTTGGTATTATTCATGAACCCTAATCGCTACATTACCTGATTTGAATCTCGATTCTTATCAATTTCATGCCTCAGCTGCAATTGTTTTACCTAAAACAGAGGAATGGTGGATAAGTGTGAGTTTTAACTTCAAAAAAATGAATCATGAAATTGGGGTAAGCATGAGTTTTACCAAAAAAATTCGGAAGGAAAGGATAATTTTGGGAGGGAAAGGTTAATCTTCATAACCGAGCACCAGATACTTTGGGGAATTCTGGAGGGAGTCTCAAAATAATGAGGGGGAAATACTAAAACTTAGGGGGGGATTAGTATTAATTGTTCTAAGTAAGATATTACGGCGGTTTGAACCGACTCTATTAAAAATATTTAATCGGCGGTTAGGAAGACGCCATTTTTAATTAGATTTTGCGGCGGTTTATTGGAACCGCCACAATATTTCCGTTTTTTTTTTGTAGTATTTTTAGGACTAGAGTTGGGCGTGATCAGTGTTCTTCACGATCGTGAAGGTCTAGTCGTGATCGTGAAGTGTGATTTGATCCTCTAATGGTTTGTTCACCGCGGACGCGACAGATGGTACGTGATCGCGGAGGTTTGGATTGGTTACAGTTCGCATGGGGCATCGCAAATGCGTCGGGTCAAGCGGGAGATGGGAGCTAGATAATTATTTATTGCATTCGCATAAGTCAATTCGTGTTTGCGGATCTTTAGCGTTTGTGGTCATCGTATTCGCATGGCATATAGTGCGACCGCATAGAGTAGTTTGGTGGCAATAGTGTTTGTTATTCGCGATCGCGAAGGATGTCCCGTGATCACGATGGGTATTGTTGTTCAGTGATTATAAAGTACTCTATTTCGATGGTTTTGGTAATTTTATCATATTTTGAGTTATAAAGCTCGGATTTGGGCGATTTTGGAAGTGATTTTCACCACATGGATTGGAGTAAGTGTTTTCTATGCGGTTTTGATTATATTACATGATTCCATTTTTTATTTTGGCATTTGATTGATGATTTCAAAAGAGAAATTTGGGGGTTTTGTCTAAAGTTTTATATTTGAACATTGATTCGGAGTCGGATTTGAGTGAAATTAGTATCGTTGGAATCGTAATTGAATGGGTTATCGAATTTTGTGAGTTTTGTCGGATTTTGAAGTGCGGTCCCGGAATTGACTTTTTAGTTGTCTTCGATAATTGATTAAAGATTCGACCTTTATCGTTTGAGTTTATTTCCTTTGGCTTTATTTGATGATTTTGAGTTGCTTTCGTCTAGTTTCGATCCGTTCGGAGGTTGAATTGTGCGGATGGCATTTCTAAAGTATCAGTTGGCTTGCACGGTGTTGGATTTGACTTGTTCGAGATAAGTAACATATCTAAAGTTAGATTTGAGGGTAGATGTCCCATAGAACTATGATATTTGAGATGGGTTGGGGGACGCACGTGCTAGGTGATGGGTGCGGGTGTGCGCACCGAGGTATTCATGATCCGAGTAGTTTGTAGACTATTATATGCCTTATTTTGCTATCATACTACTTTGATTTAACGTTTTCTCCATTTATGTGACTACGTGAGATATTATTCATGCTAGAAATCATGTCTAGGCCACCTACTTAATTGTTTAAGACATGATAGGGCTATTTTCGCCACGTTGAGTTATTTGCCACAGTTGTAGTTATACTGTACAATCATTATAACGACCCGACCGGCCGTTTTACTTTTTAGAACCTCGTTCCCCTAAATGATACTCCCCATATGTGCTTTTACTATTTTATGACTTGCGAGGATGGTTAGTTCGGGATTTGGAAGAGTTCGGGTTGAAATCGGAATACTTGGTTCCATAAGTTGGCCTTGAAAGGCTACGTTTGACTTCGATCAATATTTTGAGTAAACAACCTCGGAATAGGGATTTGATGGCTCCAATAGGTGTGTAAGATGATTTCGGGATTGGGCGTATGTTTGTATCGGGTTTTGCTTGACCCGGGAACGTTTCGGTGCCAAATAGTGAAAGTTGGTTCTTTGAAGATTTTGAAGTTCTTTAAATTTGGTTTGGAGTAGGTTTTGGTGATATCGAAGTCCAAATGGGATTCCGAGACCGGGAATAGTTCTGTAATGTCATTTACGCCTTGCACGCAAAATTTGGTGTCATTACGAGTAGTTTAAGTATGTTTCGGCGCATTGGGAGTAAATTGAAGAACTTCAAGTATAATTTTGATTCAATTGGTTTGGGGTGTGATTCTTAGTTTTGATGTCTTTTTGGACGTTCCGAGAGTTTGAGCGAGTCCATTTTATGATTCCAAACTTATTAGTATGTTCAAGCAGGGCCTCGGGGCCCCCTGGTGTTAATCGGACGAGGCTCGGACCAAGTTGGAACTTGGGAGTAACAGCTGAAGCTCCCAACTGCTTGTGTAATCGCACCTGCGCTTGGCCAATCGCTGGTGCGAGCCAAGAGCCACAAACGCGGACAAACCCAAGCTTCCCAGGATCCGAAGGATCGAGGATTTAGCGCACCTGTGAACGCGCAGGTGTGATGTGTAACGACCTGGCCGGTCGTTTTGGAGAGTTAGTGCCCTGATGCCCGGATAACTGTTCCTCCCATGTCTTATTAGGTTAATGGAACGAGTCGGAGTGTTGAGTGATGAAAATTGGAGTGTTTTTGGACATATAGTCCTTTAAGGTGAGCTTTAACCTTAGAAATTGGGCCGTAGCGGGAGCTATGTGAAGACGGATCCGGAATGGAAATCCGTCGACTATGTTAGCTCCGTTGAGTGATTTCGGGGTTGGGAACGTGTTCGGATGTGTTTTTTAGGCCAGACGTAGGTTTAGGATTGAATTGGCAAAAGATAGAATTTCGGCGATTTCGGCCGATAGGTGAGATTTTGATATCGGACTCGGAATGGAATTCCGAAAGCGACAACAGGTCCGGAATGTCATTTATGACCTGTGTGCAAAATTTGAGGTCATTCGGACGAGTTTAGACGTGGTTCGGCGTCGGAGGTGAATTCTTGAAAAAATTCCTAAGTCTTTAGGCTTGAATTTATGCATTTTGGGTATTTTGATGTTATGGGACGTGTTTTTAAGGATCGACTAAGTTGGAATGAGGTATTGGGGTCAGTTGGTGGTTTTGGTTGAGGTCCCGGGGGCCTCGGAGTCGATTCAGATGTTTAACGGGAAGTTTTGGGACTTTGCAAGCAGCTGAACCAGATCCTCTTCTGGTGTTCCGCACCTGCGATGGAATCTCCGCAGGTGCGATCTCGCAGGAGCAACCCCCCTTAGCCACAGGTGCGAAGTGTGAGGAGTCTTCCCAGGGTCTGCAGGTGCGAAGGAACTTCCGCAGGTGCGGAACCGCACCAGCGACAAAAGACCCGCAGGCGCGACCTCTGTCCAGCCTAAGTGAATCCCGCACCTGCGATTGGGTTTCCGCAGGCGCGGAGCCGCACCAGCGACCAGCCAGCCGCAAATGCGATCCCAGGGGTTTTAAATGAAATCCCGCACCTGCGATTGGGTTTCCGCAGGCGCGGAGCCGCACCAGCGACCAGCCAGCCGCAAATGCGATCCCAGGGGTTTTAAATGAAATCCCGCACCTGCGATGATATTCGCAGGTGCGGTTAAAGGGACCGCTAGTGCGGAAATCCCTGTTCATATTCTAAGAATCCGAGGGTTATGTTATTTCACCATTTTTGAGTTGTGGGAGCTCGGGAGAGGAGATCTTTGAGAGGATTTTCACGTGGGTAATCGAGGTAAGTAATTTTCTACCACCATAGGTTAATATCCGCGTTCCTAATCTTAAATTCCACCCTTAAATTCATGATTTTGAGTTAAAATAGGGGGAATATGGAAGAAACTTCTTAGACCTAATTTTGGGGTTTTGATTGGGTAATTGACCTCCGATTTGAGAGATTTTCATATGGTTAGACTCGTGAGCGAACAAGGGTTCAGAAAATATAAATTTTTCCCGATTCCGAGACGTGGGCCCGAGGGGCGTTTTGGTCAAATTTTCTAATTTCGCGTATTAGTTCTGAATTAATTAGTTATTTCGATTTCTTGAATTTATATTTACGTTATCCCATCGAATTGAATAGATTTGGGCCACCCGGAGTTGGATACTCGTGGCAAGAGAGTGATTAGCGGTTGATTTGCACAGTTGAGGTAAGTGGCTTGCCTAACTCTGTGTTGGGGAATCTCCCTTAGGCATTTTTAATGGTTTTCCTATAAATACCCCGTGTAAGTGAGGTGACGAGCGCATGCACGTGATATTTTCACTGAAGTTCCTTATTTCCTTCTACATAATGCTTCCTTTTCAACTCTATTATTGCTTCTATCATTTAAATTGCATAATAACTTAAGATTTATCATGGTAAATTGATTTCTAACTGATTTTCCAATCGTTACTATTCTTTGAAACTGATTTAGTGATTTTTATACGAGATTTCCAACTGGTGTTTCCTCAAACTACGTTATTTTGGAGATTTACCTTATATTAGGTATGCATACAGGGATTGCGGGCATAGACCTGAGCCTTTCCCTCATTCTGCATTGCATACAGGGATTGCGGGTATAGACCTGAGCCTTTCCCTCATTTTGCATTGCATACATAGGGATTGCGGGCAAAGAACTGAGCCTTTCCCTCATATTGCATTGCATTGCACCTTTACTTTCTTTCAGAGCTTTATATATA
>ML241664.1:0-73070 GCA_005239495.1 Nicotiana undulata | reverse complement strand
AAGCTCAAGACAACATTGACCACAACACCAGTGTTGGTATTGCCCACAGGTTCAGGTTCTTATATTGTGTATTGTGATGCTTCGCGGGTTGGGCTTGGTGCAGTGTTGATGCAGGATGGGAAGGTTATAGCCTATGCTTCACGTCAGTTGAAGATTCATGAGAAGAACTATCCAGTCCATGATTTGGAGCTTGCAGCTATTGTTCATGCCTTGAAGATTTGGAGGCACTATTTGTATGGGGTACCGTGTGAGGTATTCACTGATCACAAGAGTTTGCAATACTTGTTTAAGCAAAAAGAGTTGAATATGAGGCAGAGGAGGTGGTTAGAGTTGCTGAAGGATTATGATATTACTATTCTCTATCACCCGGGAAAAGCCAATGTGGTGGCCTATACTTTGAGTCGGAAGTCAGTCAGTATGGGTAGCTTGTCCTATTTATCAGTTGGAGAGCGACCTTTGGCTTTGGATGTTCAGGCATTAGCCAATCGATTTGTTAAATTAGAGGTTTCTGAGACTGGAAGTGTTTTGGACCATACCATCGCTCGTTCTTCATTGCATGATCGTATTTGCGCCAGGCAATATGATGATCGTCATTTCTGTGCTCTTAGAGATACGGTTCGGCACGGACGTGCCAAGCAGGTCACATTCGATGCTGAGGGAGTTTTGAGATTGCAGGGTCGTATTTGTGTACCCGATGTTGATGGCATTCGTGAGTTAATATTGCAGGAGGCCCATAGTTCCCGATATTCCATTCATCCGGGCGCCGCGAACATGTACCAGGACTTGCGACAACATTATTGGTGGCGTAGAATGAAGAAGGATATTGTGGCTTATGTAGCTCGGTGCTTGAATTGTCAACAGTTTAAGTATGAGCATCAGAGACCCAGTGGATTAATGCAACAGATTCAACTTCCCGAGTGGAAGTGGGAGCGTATCACGATGGATTTTGTAGTTGGGCTTCCACAGACTCAGAGTATGGTTGATGTAGTATGGGTTGTTGTGGATAGGCTGACCAAGTCAGCACATTTCATTCTGGTGTCAGTTTCATATTCAGCGGAGAAGTTGGCAAAGATCTACATAAGAGAGATTATCAGATTGCATGGCGTGACCTTATCTATTATATCAGACCGAGGTACTCAGTTCACCTCCCATTTCTAGAGAGTATTTCAGCGAGAGTTGGGCACACAGATTGAGTTAAGCACAACATTTCACCCTCAGACGGATGGACAGTCCGAACGTACTATTCAGATTTTGGAGGATATGTTGCGAGCTTGTGTTATTGATTTTGGTGGGTCATGGTATCAGTTATTGCCTTTAGCAGAGTTTGCCTACAACAACAGTTACCAGTCGAGCATTCAGATGGCTCCATATGAGGCGTTGTATGGAAGGTGATGTCGGTCTCCAGTCGGATGGTTTGAGCCCGGAGAGGCTAGGTTATTGGGTTCTGAGTTAGTCCAGGATGCCTTGGATAAGGTGAAGATTATTCAGGATAGGCTTCGTACAGATCAGTCCAGGCAAAAGAGTTATGCAGATCGTAGAGTTCGAGATTTGACTTTCATGGTGGGAGACCAGGTGTTCCTTCGAGTGTCGCCTATGAAGGGCGTGATGAGATTCGGGAAGAAGGGCAAGTTGAGCCCTAAGTATATTGGTCCATTTGAGATTTTGGACATGGTAAAAGAGGTGGCCTACAGACTTGCCTTGCCACCACATTTATCAGTCGTGCATTCAGTACTTCATGTATCTATGCTCCGTAGGTACATTGCAGATCCTTCTCATGTTCTTGACTTCAGCGGTGTCCAATTGGACAAGGATTTGACTTATGAGGAGGAGCCGGTAGCAATATTAGATAGTCAGGTTCGCCAGTTGAGATCGAAGAGTTATCCTTCGGTTCGTGTTCAGTGGAGAGGTCAGCCTGTCGAGGCAGCTACTTGGGAGTCCGAGTCCGATATGAGGAGTCGTTATCCCCATCTTTTCTCAGCCTCAGGTACCTTTCTATGTCCGTTCGAGGGTGAACGTTTGTTTTAGAGGTGGAGATTGTGATGACCCAAAAGGTCATACTAAGTAAATTCAGCTAAATCTGTGTTCCGAGGCTCTGAAAGCCTCTGTTAATCCTGCCTCGATATGTGTGCGCAACCCGGGCGTGTAGCCGGGAAGCTTCTATGTGAAAATCTGATGAAAACGGAATTTTTGTAACAATTAAATGAATAAAGTTTAATTTTGTCAACATTTTTAGTAAACGGACCCGGACCCGTGATATGACGGTCTCGGAGGGTCCGTATGAAAATATGAGACTTGGGCGTATGCCCGGAATCAAATTCCGAGGTCCCAAGTCCTAGAAATGAATTTTTAAAGAAAATTATTTTCTGAAAATAATAAAGGTTTTTGAAAATGAACTTTGATGTGAAAACCGTGTTACCGGGCCCGTATTATGGTTCCGGAGCCCGAACAAGTTTAATATATGTTATGTGACTTATCTGTGAAATTTGGTATAAAACAGACTTGAAATGACGTGTTTCGGATCAAAATTGGAAAAATTAAACTTTATGAAGTTTTAAGAAAATTCTAAGAGTTTTGAGGTTTAATATTGATTTTGATGATGTTTCGATGATTCAAATGCTTGAATAAGTCCGTAGGATGTTTTGGGACTCGTGTGTGTTTTTGATTTTGAAACTCGAGGGCTCGGGTGAGTTTCGGGTAGCAAATGGGGTGAGTTAAAGTGTAAAAATCTGGTGTTTTGGAATGATTTCTGGTGTCTGATGTTTCCTTCAGTGCGATCGCACTAGAGTCCATGCGATCACACAGAGTAATTGTGGGGTCTGGGGGTCAGGGGTCAAAATGTTCAGTGTGAACGCACCTCAATGGGCGCGATCGCGGAGGGTCTAGGATTAGTAATGTGCGAACGCAGGTGGGATGTTGCGAACGCACAGAGGTTAGCATGGGGGCCTGGGGCTGGGTAGAATTTCCCTGTGCGATCGCACAAGGGCCTCCGCTATCGCAGAGCTTAAGTGAACCTGCCTCTATGCGATCGCACCTCATGTTCCGCGAACGCATAGAGTAATTCTTCCCAGCTATTTTTAATACCCAAAAACAGAATATTACACGGGATTTTTATATTTTCATCACTTTCTCCTTCCTCCAACCTCCATTGAAGACCCCCAAGCCAATTCTTCCTCCATAGCCTCTTGGGTAAGTGTTTCTAACATCGATTTCTTCCATTTTTCTTCCATAATCACTAGAATCTAGGTCTTAAATCATGAAATCAAAGTAGAAATTAGGGGTTTTGGGTAGAGTTAGGTTTTTTGAAATTTTGGGTAATTCAACCCCAATTTGGGGTCGAAATTTAAAAAAAATTATATATTCTAACTCGCGGGGGTATGGGTGATCGGGTTTTGGTCCGAGCCTCGTGTTTGGACCAAGCGGGCCCGGGGTCGAATTTTGGTATTTTTGGAAGAATGCTAGGAATTGCATATCTAGGCTATGAGATTGTGTTATTGAGTCCTTGTTGATATTATTGAATTAATTATGCCTAGATATAGCTGTTTCGGAGTCGGATTATAAAGGAAAGGCGGTCTTAGAGGGTTGATTGCTATACTTTGGACCCGAGGTAAGTGTCTTGCCTAACTTTGGTGAGGGAATAGGTATTGTATGCTATGTGCTAAGTGTTTATCATGTTCAATGCATAGGTAAGGTGACGAGTACCTATGCATTGTGTGTCAAGCATGCCCGTGAGTCTAGTTTTGATAAAAATCTTGTTATTACTTCCATGTTCGTTATATTACGAACTTGTCTCTACTTGGAAGCCGTTATTGTTGGAAATCTTGGTTGACGAACCTATGATGTATTGGTTTGATTGAAAATCCAACTGTTAAGGATATATTTGAATTGATTGGTTATAGCTGAGACCCTTGCCGGGCAATTGTTGTGATATTGATTGATGTTTTCCCCTTGCCGGGTGATATTGAAATGTATTTCCACTATGTTGTACTCCTTGCCATTATATCTGTCATTGTTTGGTGAGGAAGAGTGTAAAGCACGAAGGGTGATGTCGTGCCATGATATTTGATTACATTGCATAGTGAGGAAGAGTGTAAAGCACGAAGGGTGATGCCGTGCCATGATTCACATTGATTATAATCACGAAGGATAATGTCGTGCCATGATTTACATTGATTAAAAGCACGAAGGTTAATGTCGTGCCATGATTTACATTGACTTACATTGTACATTGCATTGTGAGGAAGAGAGTAAAAGCACGAGGGGTGATGCCGCGCCATGATTATTATTATTTCACATTATACATTGCATTGTGAGGAAGAGAGTAAAAGCACGAAAGGTGATGCCGTGCCATTATTTACATTTCTGGTACTTAAACTCGTTTCGTCAGCTATTGTGTTAATTTTCCTCCTTTATTTACTTCTATATGTCAATTTAACTGTTTCCTCTCACTTGTTCCCATTAACTGCTCCCATATCCCATGCTTATCTGTCTATTCCTGCGTTTGTCTGTGATAATTTTGTAGAACTGTACAGGTAGATTGCCGTTGTCTAGTCTAGCCTTGTCACTATTTCGGCCGAGGTTAGGTTCGGCACTTACTCAGTACATGGGATCGGTTGTACTGATGCTACACCTGCACTTCTCTATGTTGTGTAGATCCCGCAGCCGGACCCAGTGGACATCGTTAGAGGGAGTATCTTTCAGTCCACCTCGGAGATTGCAAGGTAGACCCGCAGACGTCCGTGGGCCTTGACGTCTCCTCTATCCCTTTTTCTTCCTTCCTGTCTTTTTCATTTATTTCTAGAGACAGTTGTATTCAATTATTGTTCAGCCCTTGGTTGTAGTAATCTTTTAGTATGTTCGTGAGTTAGTGACTCCAGATTCGGGGATTGTTACAACGTATTGTATTTGTTTAAATCATTTGGTCATGTTTTTATTTATTTCCGTTGTTAAATTGTACACTATTTTTGGTTAATTTTGTTAATTCGGTGTTATCATGTTAGTTTTACTGCACACGTTGGCTTGTCTAGCGGGTTCAACGTTAGACGCAGTCACAGCCTGAAGGTGGGAATTCGGGTCGTGACAGTGATGAATACATCGAGCCAAATAACATGTACAACATTCATAACTGAGTCAATTTTAAACTAGTAATTATATATGAGATATTATTAACAAAAATTACAATTGACAAACTTTCGAGTAGAGTTGTTTATCAATTATCAATAATGCACGAATAAACATATATGTTTAGACACTAAAGAAGAAAATCACTTTGGTTAAAGTATCAAGCAACTACTCTAAAAAAATATTGTACATCGAAAGGAGAAGATTCGAGGAACAATCATGTATCTATTTGCAACGGCAAATTGAAATAGAACAGAGGGGAAATTCTTAAAAAGATTGACTGGTTTGATGCAATCATTCAACTATAACAACGTATGAACAACCATTATTAACATAACATCAACAAAATAGTACAGGGTAAAATTTTTAACTCAAGTCACAAGCAAATTTTCATATGCAAATATCGATATTATAAACATCTTATGATAAACAATGTAGAATGATGACTTCTTTTATATAAAAAAAAGACCAGCTTTTTCTTATTCTAAATTGTTTGGTTCTAAAATTCTAGAAACCTAAATTAAATCCAAAATCTAAACAAAATAAAGACACAAAGTATTAACTGGTAATTAAAAATTCTAAGCCTACGATCAGTATACTAAGACTATATTGAATCCTAGACCTATCCTAACCTACACCAAAGAGACAATGGAAATTGAATCTTAAATAGAAACAAAAGGAACAGTGGACCAACACAAAAGAGGACAACGAAAGAAAAATACCTAAAAAAGAATCTTCAAAATCCTAAAGCTAAAAGAAACAAACCAAAGAATCCCAAACAACGTAAACTCTAAGTTAGTACACGCCATTTTATTTTTTCTCCCCCCCCCCCCACAAAAAAAATAGTTTTAATTACAATTATATTCAAAATATATGACACTTACGAAGGGTAAAAAAGGTGAACGACATTTCGACGGGACTTTCGTACTTTTAATATAGTATAGATATAAATTATAACTCTAAAGCCTCTCAAAAATAAAAATAATAATATTTGCCTACAACATAGAACTATAAATAGTACTCCTAGATCTTAATTTATCTGAGACTTTTCGTCTCGAGATTCAGAATATATAAATTTTAACAAAAATTAACAATAAAATATTTATCATATTTATATATTCATCTAGTAAATGTAATTATTTTTGCTTACCGGTCAAATCTGTAACTTGTCCTTTATTTTTCGGAGAAGCCCATAAAAACAGGCTTCCTCATGAAGTGGGCTTCAGTTTACCATTTGGGTGGGTATGTATTCAATTGTGTGTTCAAAGACCACCATTTCACATGCTCATTTGACGAGTACAATTCATTGCTCAACTATCCAACAATATATACACCATTTCGCCTCATTTGTCAAGAATTTAATGCTCAAACCGCAGCACATCAGATATGTTCAGGAGCTCAAATCCAGTGTATCCAACCGAACTTCTTTTACCCTTTTACGAACAATATTAAAAGTACTTACATAATTAAAATGTATATCTATACCAATGTTTTAAAAGGACGGGGTGTGAGGCTAGGCGTAAGCTCTGAGACATGGGGCGTAAGTCCTACAGATCTTTAAATTTTACAAATTTCAAAAATTTTAAGATAGTATAAAATAAAAAATAATGATAAAAATTACATTAAATTCATAAAATTATAACACATAATCTATTTAAAAAATTTATAAATTATAATTCAACTATGAATAATACGAAAAGTATGACATATATCATAAAATGCAAATTAGTTGCAACGTCGTTACAACTCAAACATCAAAAGTAATGTATTCGATACGAAATCTTATATATATTTGTTAAGAAATAATGAATCTTGAAAGAATTTCGACATTATAATTTGATATTTTTCTTAAAATATTTTTTTTATTTAATATGCTTTCTATTTGAAAGATAATTTATATAAAAATATAATTTATAATTTAAAAATGATTTATTTTCAAGTTTCAACAAGTTAATAAAGTGACACATAATTCACCATACAATTAGGGCTAGGCATATATCGGGTATAACCGATAGTTCGAACCGAAAAAAATTTAATTAGCTTAACGATTCGGTAACGGTTTTGTATTTTTTCACTATTGTATTATCGGTTCGGGCCACGGTTTGCCCAATTTGTTAACGGGTTACCGATAACCGAATAAGTTCTAATAAAATTAGGATTTTACCCTTAAGTATATAAATACATCTAAGGCTTCATTCTCTTTTTTTTCTTCCAATTTTCTCAGCCGCATTCAAGATTGAAGTTTCCAGTTCACTCTTCAGACTCTAATTCAATTCTTGAATTGTTCTTCTTCAAAATTCAAAGTACAACCACATTCTCAGAATCTTAGCGTTAGTTTTTATTCCAAAATTACTTCTTTGTTAAGAACAAATTTCTTAGAAGTTTCTTTTTGCTTAACTCTATATTGAGTTATCTTATCGGGTCAACCGATAACCGATATGCTAAACCGATTATATTCATTACCGAACCGACCGATGCCCACCCCTACATACAATACCATTATAACTGATTATTTCTAGTAACTAGCTAATAATGAGCTATTAAATTAATAAGTATTGTAACTCGTAAACGTGAAAAAAATAATATTTAGAAAAATAAATATAAAAAAATAATGGACTATTATATAGTAAAGACATAACAAAAGTTAATAAAAAAATATTTTTTAAATAGAAGATTTATTTAAAATTAACTATCATAACAATTAAGTTTTTTTTTGTTTAATCAAGTGCATGGCTAACACACCTGTGTCGGGTGTTTCTTCAAGATACCACATTGTGGTAGCAATCTAGTTGATAACATGCAATAATTTTTATTATAATTATGAGATAAAATACTCTCAAATTAATGATTTATGATTAAGAAAAAAGTAATTTTGAAGATCAACGATTTATTAAGAAAAATTGAGGATTTATAAGGTTATTTACATACAATTCTATAAAGTTTTATTAGGCGAGCCCAGTGCACTGACGTTGCGCGTGTCAGGGGCATAAGCCCCGATGGCCGAGGTAAGTCTCGTGGAACTAAGCCCCATATATAACCCCAAGGGCGTTTTACGAGTGCTCCGTCTCGAGGAGAGTCCCAGGCGAGTCCCAATTCTGCCTTTAAACAAAGATCTATACCATCATAAAATGAAAGCAACTATAAATAAATAAAATAAGGTTAATCCAGTTACTATGTAAAAATTGCGCGGGGCACTTTATTTGATTGTTTCCATTTAACCTATACTAATATTTTTAAAATTATTTAACTTATACCCTAAGTTTTACAACTTGAGGCGCCGCGTTCCTGATACCTGCACAAAACTAGAGCTTATTTAGTGCTGAAGTTTTTTACAAATGAACTAGATAATTTCAGCATTTTCTGTTGAAATTTTTGAAAAAACTTTATTTGAAAAACTAATGAATCCAGCACAAAATTTCAGCTTATCTAGTGCTGAAATTTTTACAAATGAACTAAACAAATTCAGCATTTTATGCTGAAATTTTTGCAAAGCTTTATTGCAAAACTAATGAATCCAACACAAAACTTCAGCTTATCTGGTGCTGAAGTTTTTACAAATTAACTAAACAACTTCATCATCTTATGCTGAAGTTTTTGTAAAGCTTTATTGTAAAATTAATGAATCCAGTACAAAACTTCAGCTTATTTGGTGTTGAAATTTTTACAAATGAACTAAATAACTTCAGCATTTCTACTGAAGTTTTTGAAAACGAACTAAATAACTTAAGCATTTTAAAAAAGTTTTATTACAAAACTAATTAATGCAGGACAAAACTTTAACTTATTAAGTGCTGAAATTTTTACAAAAAACGGATATCGATGGAAAAAGCCCTTATTATCCGTACAAGCCCAGTTGGAGTATCCAACTTAGGTAGAGCCCCCTAATGATAATCCCGTCGTGTCTCTCATTCTGCAAAATCTACTAAGTTTAGTCACCGCCACTAATACACAAATTCATGAACTTTAAAATACACATTATATTGGACCATAAAACAAACTACAGTAGTAAATTTAATTTCATAGAGTTAACAATAAGGGAAATAGGTCGAACTGCCAGTGCTTATGGTCTTAGCCTTTGAAGTTACAATAAGATCTACATGCATACGAGAAATATGCAAAACAACCTTTGATAATAGATTAAGAAATATGCAAGAATCACTCTAATTTTCATAAGTTGGAATTTTCCAGCTCCAGAAATTAGAGGAGAGTTGGTGTAATATCCATTGGGAAAGGATTACCCAGAACATTGTCCATATAGTAATGTGGATGAGCAGCATCCATTACCACAAACTGCATATCCTCTGAAGGTTTCCAGTGCCTTTTTCTTTGGTTGATAAACCAGTTGTTTATTTGCTTCTGGTCCAATCCTGTTGATTCGGCAAGTGCCAGCTTCTGGGATTCCTGTTAACACACGCATAGGTAAATTGATCATGAATTGTACATTTCTTTTATGAATTTACCTTATATACACTACAGTGCTTTTTAAATAGAAGGCTATTGTTGTTAAGACATCTTAACCTAATGGTAAAAAAAAAAAACTATTCGCTGTTATTACTGTCAGTGCACATAAGTTAAAATTTATCACTATGCGTCATCATCACAACTCCTGATTACTTATAAGGCAAAAGTAGTGAGTATTACACCGAAATGACTCTAATGGAGCAGAACAGAAATTTATGGAATGTTTGATATATGTAACAATGAATTAATAGATGCATATTTCATACATTAATAGAAAAGTAAAGATATAAAGGGAAAGAGGGTAATACCGATGGATATGGCCATTTGTAATGTCTGGTCCACCAGTCCAGCAGTTGTTGCCTTGCTTCCTTAGGCAGCTTGCCTTTCTTTCTCTTCTTCATGAACTCCTGCTTAAGGCTACCCAAGTAACCGCTGTATTTACGCAGCAATTGACCTTTCAATTCTTGATCTTCAGCCTGAGGGTCGATGAAACCATTATTCACATCAACCTCCTCTTCAGATGATCCATTTCTATCGATTGCTTCACCAAGAGCTGCAACTGTAAGACTTTAGCATAAGCATCAGCCAAATAAAAATATTTAAAAGATGAAAGCAACTCTTGTCGCTTAAATGAGTTTCTGCTTCACTGGAACAAAATAGATAGAATCACCAGATATTAAGATACATGACAGCTTTCAGCCTTGTGCACAAGCTGGGGATCAACAAACCAATGTCACACCACTTTTAGAACCCAAATGGTTACTGAAAGACCAAATTTGAGCTCCATAATTTAATTAAATCAAATACAGAAGGCATATTTAACAGTAAGTCAACTGATAAAAACCGGGAAGAAGTAAACAGGCAAATAAAAAAGGAAAAAACTCATGATAGGTTATCAATGTACATGCAATATGATCAAGCAATCGATAGAATCATCTATATCAGCATAAAAATAAAGATATCGTCTCTATCTGAAGTGAATTTAGAACATCCAAGGATAAAATCATGCTTTAGCAAAGTGCAATATAGTGCAAAGTAGTAATTTTCTTGTTTTTATGAAAAGAGGCTCAGTCATCTCAATGAATGAATAGATAACCACAATTAATAGATATGTACATTTGTTAACAAATTTACGTACGAGTATGGCCAAAGTTTCTCGGACACTTTTCTACTTTAATTAGGGGAAGTCCTCAAACATTTTGCAGGATAGAGTTGCCAAATACTAGGCTGACTGACATAAATCTTTTAGTTATGTACAAACAAATTCTTAATCATTTGCTCGTAATTAGTGTTTGCATTTGAATACCTCTTGCAGTGCTTTCTCGCATTAGAGTAGCAAAAGTATGCTAGAATTAACACAACCATAAAACAAAGAATTCCTGATTCACCAAATCTGTGCAAGCTACAACAACATTTCAGAAGCTTATAAACTTTGAGAAACTTAACTTAGTTACTATAAACACGAGAATGACTGCATTATTAAATCATCAACCAACAAACTTGAGGGTCCCTATCAATGGTTAAGAATAAGTTCAAAAAGAGCTAATTCTTTCAGTTGTCTCTTTAACTGCAATCACAAACTGCTTGTTCCGCTACAAGATATAGATTCGCACCTCAAAGGATTCTTTAAAAGCTAGAACACATCTAATACTCGTCAGACTGCTGTTGTCTTTGATCAGCCAATTAAAAAGGCTCATTTAGAACATACACTACTAGTTCACAAGTTCTATGTTTGTCGCCTAAATCTATAAGAAGTCCAAGAAGAAAGAAATTTACATACAACTTTGAATGAATAAAAAAACACTTGTCAACTAGCATATGAACAATAATACAATGAGATCATAATGAGCAGTCTGGTGTTCACCAAGGTGATTTTTTCTTTTCTTTTGGGAATAAATTCGATCAGATATTTGCTGGACCAAAAATAAATGAAATAAACCAAAAAATATGGACGAAATGTAAAAACGAACAGAATATCTAATGGAACACACCAACTTCATTAATCAGGAAACATTAACATAGTAGCTAGAAATCATATTCTATTGTCAAATAATAAAGAAAAAGAGGAAGTGAAGACAAGCAAAGTGTGGTTTAATAATTCCCATTTCAGGGAAATGGAAAATCCACTGATTTTTTTTAATGAAATTCCAAGGACGTTATCATATACTCCAATCAAAGCTCCAAATCTAATCAATAGTCATGCATGGGTCCCTCTAAAAACAAGGTGCATATCTCCATCAGTTGTCATTTATCATTATATTCTTTTTTGTAGTAACTAAAGACGACATTTAGAGGGACCTGAAATCATGTCAAAGTTTGGAACTATTCGTGATGCCTTAATCATTCAGCTCAAGAACTTCCTCACAGCCCATAAATGAAAATTTAGTGCTGGCAAAGAGAATGATCGAGGGAATCATACTGAGTTGATGCTTTCTATGTAAAAAAATTAGGTTAAAAGTTTGAATTCAAATATATACAAACTACTACTAGTAGATGAAAGACTTTTTCTCAAAAGTTAAACAAAAGACTGTTGCATTCTATGTTGCACAGACTCTCCAATAAGCTGCCGCACCTGTGTCGGATCCTTACAAAATACACAATTTTTTTAGGATCCGATACGCACCAGCTACATGTCCGAGCAACATAGGTTGCATTTAAGCATTTTGTAAATTATGAAGAATTTCCAAGACAATCAGTTAATTCATACTTCAGCAAAAAAAAAATCATATATTCTATCTTTACACCTTGAAACAAAACTAAATAGCAAAATTTTAAGTTATATATTTGGTCATAAATCAATGGTATAAACTTGAGATGCATCCAATTAATTTTCAAATGACCTGCTAATCTAAATATTTTTTATATCGTCAATGCATAGATCTTACACTCTAATTAACAAAAAAAAAAAAAGGAGGACATTTGAACATCTACATACATGAAAAGGATAGTCTCAATATATCCTAACACGAATGAATTGTCATCAAAACATGCATTTATGTGAATTAGGTATTAAAAGCTAAACCATAAAAACTGACTTGAAATGCAAGTTTGTAGTGGAAAAAGACTTGAGCAAAAGAAACAAATGCAACAATCTGCTTCTTAGAGTGTGAGAGATAAAATTAACTTAACTGATTCCAGATATGAATTGATAACAAATTAGGGTTAACATTTCATCAAATCAGTAACTAGCTTTCATGAATTCAGCAAAACTTGAAGATTCTAATGGAACTAACTAGATATGCACATCATAACAGAAACAATACCTGGATATGAACAGTGAAAAGAAATTTGATTGGCTGTTCTTAATAGAACTGCAACAAGAAAGTCATATTCCCCAGGGTCATACCAAATAAAGAAATAAGACAAGTCGGTTTCTTCAGCATACACAAACATCACGTTTGAAATAATTAACAAGGGACAAATGTATCTTGCTGTTTAAATCTACTTGTACTACAAACTTCCAAACATATCAACAGAAGATGAACATAACAGGATTCATAGAGAGGGAATCAAAACGAAGAGTCATTGTTACATACCTATATATAACAAAGCAACGCCTTAGAATGCGGATATATAAAGATGTACTATGTCTTAGTTTCCCAGAAACTATACTTCGGGTATTTAGAAAAATACGAAATAAAAATTTATTAGTTGTAAAAGAGAGCGGAAAGTGATTAAAGAATGGGGAATTAATAATTGCATCTGGAATCGAGCTCGTTTATTGTTAATTAAAACCTTATATCCTTGGAAACATGCACATGCAGAGGACATTAATTTATAGAATAACAAACCAACTCAAAGCAGTGAATAAACTCAAAGAAACAGTTAGGATCTGAAAAGAATAAACATCACTCCAAAGTTTTTTTTTTTTTTTTTTGAAAAAGAAAAAATATGAAGACAAAATAAGGGTTAGAAAAAGAGTCATCACCAGATTCAGAGGAAGAAGTAAGAGTGAGAGCTTTAAACTGGCACTCAATTCTTGAAAGAAAAACCATGGCTTCCTTAAAGGGTTTTGAGAGTTCTTGTTCATATTTAGTCAGCATTTCACAGTAAGCTTCCATGAACTGATCTAGCGCTGGATCTTCTCCGATAATGCCGCCACTGTTACGGCCTATTGTTGCTGACGTGGCACATACTTCTTCTAGCCTTGCCACCACTTCCGGCGGAGCTCCTATCTGTAGTTTTTACATAACTAGGTTATCTTCTCATCAACACTTCAAAAGATATATAAAAGTGTGTAAAAAGAACATACAGTTACTGCCCCTTTCATACATAAATTTATTTTCTTAAGGGGTTTTGGGAAACCACACCCTTTAATTTGCCCCTCTGCTGGTAGAGTGGAAAACATTAAACGAGGTTTCTCATAAAAACCTTTAAATTTCCAATTCTTGAAAAAACGTGTTCTTTTCTATTTTATTAATGGAGGGGTGTGAATTTCACCTTTTGACAATTGACATAAGCAGATAAGAGACGAGGGTAGTGAGGATGAGCCATAATCTTTGACTTGATTGAAGTAGAAGAAGAACAGTTAGCGTCTTCGTGAGAATTATTGCTGTTGTTGTTGTTGTTGTCCATAAAAGGAAGAAAGAGGATATTGTTGCCACCAATATTATTGCTGCTTTCTGCATTGTTATTATTAATAGGAGGAGGAGGCATCATCATCATCATCATAGGAGGAGGACATAGGGCTGCATTTCCACTGTTGTTGTTGTTGTTGTCATCTCCATAACCCATTAAACATGAAGTAATTCCATTAGAACCACCCCCCTCCATTAACTCTTACTATCTTTTTCTTGTGTTAATTTTGTTCCTTTTGTTTTAGCCTATGAAACACACACGCACTCTGTATAATTATGTTTTGTTTTCCCTCTCTTTTTGGGGCTAAAGAGGCAGTGAGTGATCTCCCGAGTTTTATGCTTACTGAAATCAGGCTTTTTACAGGAAATCCTTAATGGAATACATAGTTAGTAATAGTAGTAGTCAGATAAGAAACACTGCATCTCTCTCTCTCTCTCTCTCTCTCCTTCTCAGAAAAAGCAAACCCTGCAACCCCAACTCTAGCTTTTTCTTTTATTTTCTTTTCCCTCTGCAAGTGAAAATAGAAATAGGGTTCTCTCTCTCTCTATAATTTATCTACTGTGTAACAAGGAAAGGGTAGCTTGTGTATTTTTACAAAAATAAGAAGAAAAAGAGAGTTCCTATGAAAAACATGAAGGTGTTTATGGGTTCGCTTGTTTTTGGGTGCAAAATTTTTACCTTCCCAATGAAAACTCTAACCCCCTTTTCTTGCACTGCCACTGAAACACTGCCATTACTGGCAATATCCCCTCCTACATACACTAGATAGAGAGAGAGTAGTAGTAGTAACTTAGGCTAAGTAAAAATAAATTTGATTTTTCAGACAATTATCAAATCGAGGTGCAGTGCAGTTTCTTCTGTGTTTTTATGTGTTTCTTGTGTGTGTTTTTCCCCTCTTTTTCTTTGGGTGGGGGGAGTTACTTTTTGGTTCTCGTTCTTTGGGTTATTGGGAGACTAGGCAGAGTGAATTACCCGTATTGTTGAGAGCTATTATTTCTCCGTTCATTTATTATGATTCGTTTTGCTTTCCCTTATTATATTTCCTATGATAACCAGTAAACTGACTTTATTCTACTTAGTTCAGAGCTTAATAGTACACTAATGTACAAATTATCATAGTGAATTGGTTAAAGATGTACTTAAATAAAAATAATACAAAGTGAAGAACTTTGTGCTTCACTATTTGTATTATAGATTGCATTCAACTTATAAATTCCATAATGTTCAAAAAATAATATATTATTGGATAACGCCACAGAAATCAGATGATCATTATTTGATTTGATAAAAATAATACTAACTTATTTTATCTTATTAGTGTATTTAACTAATCAAGTCCATTAATTAGCCTTTTAGAGGGAGAAAATAGGTCTAACTTGCTGAACAAATAAAAAGGGAAAAATGTCTAACAAGTGATTGGAATAAAATATTAGGAGAATGATTCACCCTATTGGGATAGGGACTATTAACTTTGTTGTCTTTTTCTTTTTGGTTCTTCGTCATCTAAGCCTCCGATTCGTTTTTACTTGTCTATATTTGACTTTGTACATCCTTCAAAAAATAATTTCTTCGTTCCACGATTATTTTATCTTTTTGTTTTGGTCTAAAATAAGTGATCATTTGCTTATTAAGATGAAATTAATTTTATTTTTTCAAAATATACCCTTATTTATTTATTCTAACGTATCAAGGTAATAATTAATTAAGATTAATTTAGTAAGTATATCTTTTTTATCTCTAGGAATTTATATTTCCTTAATTAGTGTGTCAAAAGTAAAATAGTCACTTGTGGACCGGAGGGAGTAATAAATAAAGTAACCTAATACCCAAAGTTAATTGATGTATAGTCTTAATTGATTTGGAAAATGATTTGGTAGAGTAATTAATACTAATGGCAAAATAGGAAAAATAAATTATTTTTTATTTGATATGTAAAAAGTGACAAGTAAAAATGAGAGACAACTAGAAATGAACGGAGGGAGTATTTCAATAAATTCCAATAGCCATATATAATTTTGGTTTCCTGTTATTGACAAACAGCACACTTCATTCCTAGATATCCTGTTCAGTTTATTTATATAATTTGGTGCAATCGATGCTATTATTATCTTATGGCAGCTTCTGGTTTGTGTATCTCAATCCCCACCAATTTCCATTTTAGTGCAAAAAGTATAACTTGGACACCATGAGGACTTTGCCTCCGATTGTTTTTACTCTCTTTTATGGAAAATGCTACCCACCCCAAAAGAATCTTGAAGGCAATATTTAATTTTTTAGGTTTTCATTCAGTACTCCAACCTGTATATCCAACAAAATAACATACAAACAGCCCCCAAAAAAGTAAAAGAAATAACAATATAAGATAAAGAAAGTGAACGATTGTGTTAACCGAGTGCTTCTTTTTATGTTCATTCTCCATCTTTTCATTTCTCCCCTTTCTTCAGCAAATGCCTGGACAATGTTATTTTCTTTCTTGGTGAACTTTTTAAACCTTAAAGCATGAGCATTACTTTAAAAAAAATCAATTAGCGACAGACAAATTTTATAACTAATCAGAAATATTATTGTTAATCATTTAGCAATAAATTAACAACAAAATTCGAAGCTTTTTTTTGTGTGGGTATAGTGGAATTATTGACCAAAGGAAGATATATAGTGCTCCTATGATGTTATTCTAGCTGTAAACTTGAAATAGTATGTTCAAAGCTCAATAACTTTTCTGTTGCATAGCACTAAATCAAGGGCATTGCCACTTCTGTGAAGGAGTTCAATTGAATATGATTTTCTGTTGAAAAATCACACTAAGTAAAAAGATCACTTAAATTATAATAACCTCCCTATGAGTGTGTAGACAATGGTATTTTTTTATGTTTTTACCCCTATTTTCCAAAGAAGATTAACAATATTTATGTTTACCCTAAAATTCGAGTAACAATAAAACGTGTAGTGTGGTTTTAAGAATATGTGATCTAATTAATCCAATACCTATTGATAAATAATGAATTAGATGAATAAGTTGAACAATAAAATAAATCGAACCAGTGTAATGGCAGTGCGTTCGACCTCGATTCGAGATGGTTCGAGGTTCAATAATAAGAATAGTGAAGAACAATAGTGAACAATAATGAACAATAGGACAAATAAAGCAGCGTATATAGTATTTATCAATGAATGATGATGATTTACAAATGAATGGGGTTCCTCTTTATATAGTAGAGGAATCCTAAATAAGGTACAATTCTAATAACAAAAGTAAATCTCATGATTGGTGTCAATAACCGCTTGATTCGATATGTTCCAGGATTCCTACCGAGATCTTCGGTCGGTTGCTAATATCTCGACATTCCATTATTATGCCTTACTCGAGGTCGGTCATGCTTGGTCTCGATCTTCAGCGAGCACTTCGATCTTTACGTTCCATACTATGTCGTCGAGCTCGAGCCAGGTCCATTACGAGCTTACTCTCGAGGCAGCTCATCGTGCCTATGAAAGCGGACATACCCGATTTCAACCATATACAGATAGTCTCACCGTTTCTTAGAGTAAAACGATAAGAAATAATCTGAGCCTCGATTCTCTGACACCTCATTCATGACGTCATCCTCATGACGTAATCGATGGATGTGATCGAAACGTCCCGTCGGTCTAGTTTCCCAAATCATTAATGTCTGTCAGTTAATGGCCGGCCACTAGCGCCAGCGAACCGTCGTCATGATCCTATAAATACCATCTCCTCATTGAAGAAAACTTTACTTTTCCTTTGATCAAGCCTCTAAGTCGTCTAACCCTTCTCATCTCCTCTCTATCGCCGCATGTTAAGTCACCGTTGTTATCACCGGAACTACTAGTTTTATATCTTCCTTTGCCCTTCTTCACTTACATCAATGGCGAAAACCTCAAATACTGTACCATAGAAGGAGAAAGTTTCCTCCTTCTCTTCCCGGTCGTCCGGCGACAAGGCGCCGGCGGTGCCTCTTCCCCACTAGTACGTTCACAGCCTGTGTACTCTAAAATCCGACTTCAAGGTCGAAAATCTGTCATCAGTCCCGCGCCGATGCGAGCATGTGTCGATGTGCATGTGCTCGATAACGAAAAGCCATATTGAGGCCATGACGAGGGATTGCAACTAGGGTCCTGAGGTAGTGGTGCAAATTCCTGCTCCCGAAGAGAGCATCACTACTTATGTGGAAGGGTTCTTAACTGTTTACACTTACCCCTTCATATTGGGCCCCCTTGACCCGGTGATCCTCGACTTTTGCAAGAGATAAAATGTCACCCTCGGCCAAATCCACCCCTCTCTATGGCGCATAGTAATCACGCTGCGCTTCTTCTCTAGCAAGGCAGAGAGGCCAGAGTTCACTCTAAATCACCTCATGAGGTTGTACCGGCCTCGAATCTAGCAAGGATTAATAAGGCTTCAACGTCGGGCAATGAAGGTATTGTTATCGAGCATTGACAGGGATAAAGATCGGGGTTGGATAAGTCGTTTTGTACGAGTGAGGATCCGTGACATTATCCCGGAGGAAAAGATATCATTCCCTGAGGAGTAGAACCTCGATCGTAAGTGATTTTATATTTTACTCTTCGTGCCTTCTTTGACTTAGCCTAATATTCCTTTTTGACATGTAGCTATCCCTTGGATGCCCCAAGCGATACCCGGTCTCGAATATTAGGTTAGAAAACTAGCTTCGACTTTCACTCACGCCGAATGCGCATGGCGTGATTTGGCAAAGGGCGGATGGGAGGCCAAGAACCACAGCAAGGATCTCCCTTCTCACATTCTGAAATATTTTTGCATTTTGTTCATCACTAATTTTCTTTCACACAGGACTGACCAAGGACGCTATTTTGAGTCCCTCAAGTGGCGGAGGAGAAACCAAGTCCCCGGCTTCGAAGCCGAAAAAAGACAAGAAGAAGAAAGGTGCCTCGCATTCCGAGGACCCCAAGCCCAAGCCTTGAATGACGAGGAGAAAAACAATTACTCTCACGATGGACTCAGTCCAAAGACTGAAAAACGAAGAAGAGGAAGATGCCTCGGTGCTGACGGTCCGACCAAGAAAAGCTGTCGAAGTCGCCAAATCTTCTGAGCCAATTTGCGGTTGCTGCAACTAAGCCTCATGTTGAGGAGGCTTCAACATTGAATTCGGGTATGGATCCCGAATCTTTAGAGGTCGAGATTATTTCTCGACCAGTCGCAACTACACCGGACATGGCCGGTTTTGAGACACAGAAGATCGATCAGAGCACCCCGAGCGACTTTCTCGGGGCCATAACAGCATGTCAATTGCCTTCACTCCCGACTTTTTCTAAGGAGGCACTAAGGTAGGCTAGGGAGTTGAAGACCCTCGATATTTGCGGAGGCTCTAATGTTGGTGATCCCTTCCAGGATTCCTTTACTGGGGTCGATGATGCCTCCGACATCAGTGATGCTTCGATTCTTTTGGAAGAGGCCCAACGTCTCCTTTCTCAGGTAAGTATTAGTTACGATAATTCTTTTCTTTACTCTTTTTCCTCCAAATCTTACTCGCATTTTCTTTCTTGTATTAGCCTTCGCTATGTTTCAAGCTAAACTTAGCTAGTGTGAGACCGATCTCCAGAAGGTCTTGGAGGAGATGAACGCTCTGAAGCTACTTTGTGGCCAAAAGGACGAATTCAAAAAGGACCTTCAAGCAGATCTGGCCAAGGCTCGTGAAGAGGAGGCCGAACTGGATATGCAAGTAGCCATCTTTATTACAAAGTATGGACTCAACCCAAATGTGGAGGCTAATACTTCACTATCTCAGCTACAATAGAAGGTGGAAAAGGATCAAGCTGCTTCGCGGAGAGGTCGATCAGGTTAAGGCCGATTGTGATTGGTGGAGGGAGAGTATGGACCGCCTGGTTGCAGAAAGGTTCAACTTCGGGGAATTAAAGAGAAAATCTCGGCTTAGGACAAGAAGATCGAAGAGCTTGAAGCCGAGCTTGCTGAGGCCAAGGCGGAGATCGAGAAAACAAAGGTCATGGTAGACAAGTCCATTGGCATGTATCGGGCCGATGTTGAGGCTACTCAAACGCAGCTAAGGGAGGCTTCCAATCGGGGACAATGGAATATTGACTTGGCAAGATGTCAATCCCGGAGTTAAACCCTTGAGGAAATCCATGCTCGAGGTTTTGACCTTTCCGAGGAGATAGCCCAAGTCAAAGTGCTAGAAGCCGAAGCTAGTCAGCTTGCCTCCTCCGATGACGATGATGATGATGAAGAAAGCAGCCAAAGAGGATCCGATGAGGGGCCCGAAGGAGAAGATGCTCCCGAAGGCGAGGTCGAACCCAACCGTAGTTAGGATTTAGCTTCTTTATTTCTTTTCTTTGTTTAAGACCTAGATCTGTCTCTTGTACATATCATTCAATATATCAAAAAACTTCTTCTTTAATTTCATCATAGTTTTATGTTCAAATATGTTCTATGCATTTGCCTTGTGAAATTTTGTTGCTATAACTTTACTAATCGAGTGAGAATTAGCTCGAACTCAGAGTAGAACAAACCTTTAGGTTTTTTTAGTTAAGCGAGGGTAATTCCCCGAGCTCAGTAATATGTTTGAGATTTCATCTCGGATGGATTGATCGAAGTGATAACGGCATTACTTTTATAACTAAGTTTGAGTAGATTTTGAACTTAGAATAAAACAATCCCTTAGGTTTTTTTTCCCCCAGTAATTGGTAAGTTTCGAACTTATAGTAACATACCCCTTTATGTTTTATGATGAATCTTCGAACAATATATAAGTCGACTTTATTCGAGCTCGCATTATTGGAACCCTTAGGTTCGAATTGAGTGGGAAGGTCTCGAACTCTAAATGTATTGACCCTTAGGCTCTTTAGATTGGGCCGTTATGGCCTCTAAAAGATGGCTATTCTTTCCCCCTTTCGGCTTAAAGACCTATTAAAAATATTTTTATGCCTTAGCATGTAGTTTTTACCCATTGGGTTTTTTGAGGGTCTGATGTCGATTGAAACCATTTTGATTTTATTGCCTTAGCACGTTTGTGTTAAGATAATTTGATACCTCTTAAGGTTTTTCGAAGGATGATGTTATCGAAGCCTTTTTGGTTTTTCGAGGGCTGATTTTATCGAAGCCCCCTTTTGATTATTTGTCGAGGGTAGACTTTTAAACCATTTTTCCAAAGAATTTGAAGGCCTATTGTTTATTACGGAATACGGACGTCTCCGAGCCGCGTTATTTTAGTTGTAGCCTCTAATTTGGCAGTAGCCTTTAATGTGGCTGTAACCTTTAATTTGTCCGTAGCCTTTGGGTATGCCTCTTGGGCTTATTCGCGATAACATTTCGAACTTGTTCGAAATGTTTGTCCCCAAGGATGGTGGCCTTGGCCTATATATCGAGGGGTGCCTCTTTGAGGTCTTGTGACTTTGAGTCTGGATAACTCGAATATGCCTATCATTGATGGCAGTCCCCGAGTATTCGAGGTATATTTGCACTTGGCTCTTGAGCTATTTCTCGCAAAACCATAAGTACGAAATTTGCATAGTAGAAAATTTGCTTCGAGACACGAGAGGTTTGATAAAGAATGAATGCTTCTTTGAATAATTTATACGTGTGTACATGTTTTTCCATCGGGACTCGACTAATCTATATGGACACGGTTCATTCGACCATTTGGCCCATTACAAAGTTTTCCCTGTCCAGGCCCTTTGACATGAAGTACTTTTCTCGAGAATATAACTTTCGAGGGTTATGCCCCCCAGTATTCGAGGTTGATTGCACAGAAGCCTTTGATACTATTGAATTGTCCTCAGGTAGCACATAATTGTTGCCTCGTTAAAAACCTCATCGGAAAAAAACCATTTGGGATAAAAATCGATCTTAGGGAAAAAGAGTGCAACACGTACTTTAAAACCTGAGGTCTCGATGTATTGGGTCGAACACCTGCAATGAGTTAGCGTCGAATATATATGAATGAAATAAAGGAGAAAGTCATACCTTAACAATAGTACCGTTTGATAAGTGATATGTTCCAGTTGTTCGGCAGTGGTTTGCCATCCATCGTTTTGAGTTTGTAAGACACTTTTTCGACTATATCGAGGATTTTGTAGGGTCTTTCCCAATTTGAACCGAGTTTCCCTTCATTACGATCTCAAGTGTTGATGGTGACCTTCCTTAGGACTATGTGCCCGACCTTGAAGTGGCGAAGTTTGGTCATTCAATTGTAGTACCGTTCGATTCGTTGCTTTTGTGCAGCCATTCGAACGAGTGCATCTTTTCGTTTTTCATCTAACAATTCGAGGCTAGTAATCATATCCTTGTGGTTTGATTCCTCTGTTGTATGCCGAAACCTGGCACTGGGTTCCCCGAACTCGACTGGAACAAGGCTTCAGAGCCATACACTAAGGAAAACAGAGTCGCTCATGTGCTAGACTTCAATGTTGTTCGATATGCCCAAAGAACTTCAGACATGATTTATCTCCATTAACCTTTAGCTTCGTTCAACCTTTTCTTCAGGTTTTGGATGATAGTCTTGTTCGTTGATTCGGCATGTCCATCATTGGGCAAGCTGTCCAGTCAGAATCACAAAAAGCTGTCAATGTGTCAACATGCCCTCGTTTTAATAAAACTCTCATTCCTGATGTAGATTTCAGGTATCTGATCACTATAATTGAAGCCTCCATATGTGAGTTCATAGGCAGTTGCATAAATTGAATTAAAGTCTGCACTGGATAGCTGATATCTGGTCAAGTGACCGTCAGGTATGGGAGTTTCCCTATAAACTTTTTATAGCTATTTGCATCTGTCAAAGAATCTTTATTTTCTACTCCAGTGGATTTGTCATACTCTATTGTGGTGAGCTTCTGATTGACTTCAAGTGGTGTTAAGGCTTGCTTGGCACCACTTAAGCCCAACTCATAGATGAATAATCCCTGATAACAAGAATTCACTCCACAATTTGTTGAAAAATTCTTTTCCATTGACTGTTCTCAAGACCTTGACAGAAGTGTCAAACTGTGTTTTAACCATATAAACAAATTGCTTTAGGAAAACAATAGTGTTATTCTTAAACTGCATCAAGAAAATCCAAGTTGCTCTAGAAAAGTCATCTACAACTGTAAGAAAGTCATGTTTCCTATCATGAGTGCTCTTCTTATATGGTCCCCATACATCCGTGTGAACCAATTCAAAAGCTCTAGTACTACTTTTCTCATTATTAGGAAAGCTAAGTCTAGACTGTTTAGCTAAAGGGCAAACAATACATTTATTCTGCATATCATTATCTACTTTATTTTGCAAAAAATAAACATGCTGCATAACAGGAATAAAGGCATGGCCTAACATCTCATGCCGCAAACATGTTGTTTCACTACTTGTTCCATTCACATCCACATGAGTTGCTAAAAATCTGATTCATCTTCCTTTCAGTATATACAAACCTTCATCTTCTTTACCAATTGCCTTCACCTTGCCATTGTAAAAGGTCCTAAAACACACATAGTGTAGGTAAAAAGGTGAAAGCACACTTTAGATCTCTAGTTAGCTTGGATACTGACATTTGATCAATCTTGAAATCAGGAACATGTAGAACATTCTCCAGTTTATCAACATCTGACAAATATGAACTTCTCACATGTTCACTTTTTTGTAGTAACACCATTTGGCAATGTTACTTTATCTTGTGTCCTGTCATCTATTCTTCTTACACCACTCACTAAATCTAAAGTAAATGATATGTGGTGTGTTGCTCCTGAATCTACAATCCAATCACCATTCCTTTTGTTTGAAATATCCACATTAGAAGATAATGCAGTGATTATACCTGCAACAATTGCTTGATTTTGAATCTTAATGTCACTTGGTGGTGAATCTTTGTTAAGCAAGTCTAGGATCTGCTGGTACTGTGCTTCTGTGAAAAATTGATCTCCTCCTAAATTTAGACCATGATACTCCTTGTGAGCTTTGGGCCACATATCCTTCATCATGATTTACAGAACCTTCCACATGATTTGCAACAATTAGAATCCCTTTAGGATGAAATCCTTTCCTTCTTCTAAAATCTTCAGGGTATCATACTATATTGTAGCAATTTTCCTTTGTATGTCCTCTCATACGACAATGTTCTCATTGCAGATATGGTTTTCTTCCACGAAAGCCTTGACCTCTCCCTGCTTGCATGGCTAATGGATCGTTCTTATGACATATAACTCCACCTCCTGCGCATTGTTGACTCTCATCCTGTGTTATAAGTGCATATGCATGATTAAGTGTTGGTTCAATTGTTTTCATTAAAATTTGCCTACGATCCTGATCGTTTGTATCATTTAGTCCATCTAAGAATTGCATAATTCTTTGTTGCTGTAAGTCAGTCATATGCTCTTTAGATTTTGGACAACCACAGTTCGGATATAGTACTAATACATCATCCTTCAATTTGGTAAAATACACAGTTATAGAATCCGCTCCTTGAGATAATCGCGAAGTTGCTCTGTGTAATTGAAAGATGCGTACTCGATTTATCTTATCAAATCGCCCCTGTAGGTCTTCCCAAACTGCATGTGCATCTGATGCATAAATGATCCCACTAAGCAAATCCTTCGATACAGAATTCCTAATCCAGCTGCGCACTATCGCGTTACAAGATTCCCGTTCCTCGTGGAGATTCTCCTCGAACGATTCCTTGGCATAAGCTCTTGTTACAAACCCTAGTTTCCGCTTAGCTTTGAGAGCAAGACACATCGATCTGCTCCACAATCCATAGTTCTCCGATCCTGTGAGCTGAATTGGAATTAGAACCAGTCCAGGCGTGTTTGATCGATGTGTATGATCGATTTTCTCCGTCGCTATTAACGCACTAGTTCGAAAGCAATTTTCCTCAAATTAAAAAATAGAATTTAAAGCAAAGATTAAGAGAGTGAATTGAACAATCAATTAGTATGAGAAATTACACGACTTCACGGATCAATCTCCATGGCTCTGACACCATGTGAAAATTTAGCCATTAGAGAGCATCATGAGCGTGAGGGAGAAGAAGAGAGAATTGGGAAACTTTCCAATTGATTATTACAGTACTAACTAACTCTGTATAGACAAATAATTAGGAAAATAAAAAATTAATAAAAGAGACCCCCAACTTCTAGTAATTACAATAAGGTCCCAATAATAACTTAAAATCTAACTTCCAATAGGTTTAAGACAACCTTTACTTTTCAATACAACTTCAAAAACCTTTTTTTTTTCTTCAAATTTTAACTAAATCTATGTTCAAACGCTAGCTAAAAAAATTACTCGATTATTTTTTTCTAATTATTGCAAAGATTGTAAAAAAAATTCTAAATGTTTAGTCTGAATATAAAAAGAAATTCTGAATCAAAACACTTCTACCAACTCTTTTTTAATTAAAAATGCCACCGTGGTTACATCTTTCTTTGCAAGAAAGTGCCTCTTTGATTGTTTAATTTTCCATTTAAAAACGTGTTTTTTTAAGTAGAAAGGTGCTCTTATGTTTCTTTTTTAGGAATAGTGTCAAGTGTTTATTTTTATAGTAAATAAATGAAATAATAGTCGAGTGTCCCAAGATAAGTAGTTAATTAATGAGGAGATTGTTGAATTGAAGAATAAGGCAGGCCGATCTCCACCCAAACAAAATGTGACAACAATTGAAAAGCACGAGTTGTCTCCTATTCAATTTACAACTAATTAAGAATAGAGTAAACACATCGGAAAAAAAACTAAGCTCTCTATCATCATCAGTCTTTCATCTATCCCATCTAAGTGTGTAATTATTTCATTTAAGAAAAAAGTGTAGATTCAGCTTCAAAAAGCTGGTACTTCGTGGGACAGTACGAATGTCTCTTCTATCCCCCCCCCCCCCCCCCCCCCCCCCTCAATAATTATTTAAGCCAAAATATCTCTCTCCCAATACTCACTTTTACTTATTCACCGTATTAAAATTATGTTTTGACTTTTATTTATCCACCTAAATCAAGAAAAAGATTAAAAAAAAAATCTGCTATATCATTAACATTAACTACTTATTCTCCAAATAATTTTTCAATACTTTTAAAAATACTATCATTATTATGTGTAAAATCATAATATATATATATATATATATAATATTTTTAAGAAAGTATAAAGTACGAAGTAGACGACTAAAAGTAAAAAAAGAGAGTAAATATTAATATCAACCCATGTATGTTTTAATTGGTTTTTTTATTCGATCGAAAACATAGTAGGCGTTTGGAGATAAAAATTGTAAAATTTTAAAAAATGGTGAAAATGATATTTGAAATTTAGAGTTGTGTTTGAACATAAATTTCAGTTTGAATTGTTTTGAAGCTTTGTGAGTGATTTGAGTGAAAAGATTTTAAAAACAACTTCTTGGAATTTTTAAAAATTTCCATAATAGCTCTTCAAGTGATAGTTAAAATTTTTATGAACAAACATTAATTTCGAAAAAAAGTAAAATTCTTTTTGAAAAAGGGAAATTTTTAATGTCCAAACGGACTCTTAATATCAACCACTTGATAGGGATATGAATCTGCACCGATTAAAATCTAAAAGAGAGAGGAAATAGAATAAGGTGAAACCCTCTATCAAGTTTATAGCATGTTTGGCCAAATTTTTTTTTGGGCAAAAAGTGTTTTTTTTTTTGCCAAAATTACTTTTGGCCAAAAATTGAGTTGTTTGGTCAAATTTTTGGGAGGAAAAAAAGTGTTTTTGAGGAGAAACAGAAAAAAATATCTTCTCTTCAAAAGTACTTTTCTGAGAAGCATTTTTGAGAAAAATACATTTAGAATCAGTTTTCAAAAGCTTGGCCAAACACTAATTACTGATTAAAAGTGCTTTTAAAATTAATTAGCCAAACACAAACTAATTCGCATCAAAAACACTAAATTTTAAAGAACTTTAAAGAAAAATATTTCTCAAAATAAGTTGATTTTAGAAACGGATTATTACTTCTTGAACCTTAAACCAATAAACCTTGACGGGGTGCCAATAGCCAAATGATAATCGTCGCTAGTTTTATGCACTTGGGAACATTTTGGTTCCTGGAATTACGTGGATTATCTTAGAATAATTTTAATATTAAATTTACTTCAAATCATTGGTTAAAGGTATTAGCTCAAATTGAAAGTGTACTGGTTATTTAGGGTGGATTTAACAGCTGAAGTGGACGTGGTCGAAACTTAAGCCGATCATGGCTTAATAACGAGGAGTTATCTTTAGGAGAGTTAATGTCGAGGTCGAGTAAAGAACAAGTGAAATTAACAGGTAATATAAGTTTAGGGTAGAATGGAGGATATATAAATTTTGAATATTTCTTCGATTATACATTTTAGGGTTTCTTGAGAATATCTCTTATAAATAGAAAGAAATAAAGAACAAATGAGATCATAAATTTTCTGATAAGAGCACACTTGTAAAATTGACTACGAAGAATATACAAAATTTATTTTTTCCACTAATTTCTTTGTTCTAAATATACCTTTTCGTTCACAAGATCTAAAGATCTAAGGATCTCGTGTTTGTTGAGAAAGAAGATTCATCCAAGTCACTTAATATTTGAGTGACAAATTTATCTTTATTACATTTATTGTCATTATATGCATTTACTTTGTATGTTTTTTATTGCATTCATTGACAATTATTGGGCAGGGTTGGCTTATATTTAATATTGTTAAACACAGTCTAACAACATTCACATATTAAATCCCTAGATCTAGTAGTCACTAACTTTAACTAGGATTCACCATTTATTTTACTTATTAATTTGTTTTAAGAGAAGGTTAACACTTTTTTAGTAAAACAGAAAGTACCATTTAAATATGTAACTTTTTTTCCATATGGAATGAGGAACCAGTTACCAATTCAAAAATTATAATTGTGAAATATTTTAATTTTAAATAAAACGACTCCTTAAACGTCCGAAAAAGGTAGTTTAGGGCCAATCCTGTCAACCCAACGAGATCACCAATCGTAAACCCAATATGTGAGACTCTAAGGTCTCATTTGCTTACACTTAATGGAGGTTTGATTCTTAATCATTCAGATTTCAGATATTAAGTGTATTTATTTTTAAAATTTGAATCTTAATTATTCATATCTTAATTATTAAGTATTTTTTTTTACTTCACAATCACTTAATAAGTCTGAATTGGTTTGTATGATTAAGATCCATAATAGAGACTTAATTTCATTAGAATGCTATCATTCATATTCATGGATTTGACTCCTCTTCATTTCTCATCCTCTCAATTTCTCCAAGTTCCTATTTAGATTTGTGACACTTGTCCTCTTTACATATTAATGGTTCAAATTTATTTAACCATCAAATTGTCTTAATCATGGTTAACATGCCTTTATTTTAGGAAAAAAAATACGCTCTAACTTTAGTATGAAATCTTCATTTCCAAAAATAATATTAAAACAAAGATACACAGACTAAATGAAAATATAACAAGAAGTTAGTAGAGCGTTAATTTAAGCATATATAATATTGGAATAACAAAATATAAGAATAGTAGAGCATTAATTAGAACAATTTGGTCGTAATAGAAGTTTCATATTAACAACAAAATCTCAAACATCTATTTACAAAATTGAGAACGAAAGAAAATATAAAATTTAAAATATATATTCCACAAACATACTACAGAAATATCTATTTAAATAAAGATAAATATATAATATACCTTATATATTTTTAAAAATTATGCCCAATTATATTATTATTTTGATATTATATATGCTAGAAACTAATTATTGTTTATCTTTTAAAAAAAATTATTTATTCTATAGGTAAATCCATAGTGTTGATTAAAAAAGCAGTAAAAAAAAGAAAAAGATAAAAGTTGTTAATGTAGAGGGTAAAGTTAGCATTTGACAATCAAAAGTTTGAGAAATCAAGTTGAGTGACCTTCTGAGTGCAGGCATAATTAAGTGATTTTTTTTTTTGTTACAAACAAAAGAAAAATGACCTTACAAGATAATTTCGGATAGTTGAATGAACATTTAAATAGTGTACTTAGTTACCTTACGCTTTTTTTAATCCAAAGATGTATTAAGAATGTTTCTCAACAAAAACAAAAACAAATAGAGGCGGTAATGTCAAATTTTAGATATATATCGTAACAATTTATTCAACTTTCTTTTTTGTGTGGTTAAAATCTTCGTCAAGTAGGCAATAAAGTTACATATTATCTTCATTTAGTATGTGTATCTTTGTTTTAATATTATTTTTGGAAATGAAGATTTTATACTAAAGTTAGAGAGTATTTTTTTCCTAAAATAAAGGCATGGTAATCATGATTAAGTCAGTTTGGTGGTTAAATAAATCTGGACTATTAATATGTAAATAGGACAAGTGTCACAAATCTATATAGGAACTTGGAGAAATTGAGAGGGTGACAAATGGAGGGGAGTCAAATCCCATATTCATTATTAATTATCGTCACCGCCTACCATTATCAACTACACCATACTAAACCTCCATCACTATCACTACCATCATCCTCAATCATAGCCGCCACCTTAATCGGCTACCACCACCCGTCATTCGCACAACTCCTACCACCATCATTCTCAATCACAAACACTCATCCACCTCAACTATCACAAAAAACCACCTCATCACCATTGACAATCATAATCGGCACTACCCATCATTATAAACTACCACTACCTTACTCAATCACAACTACCACCAACACCCGCTATTATTAGTTATCACCACTCACCACCACCATCTTAAATCATTATCGCCACCACTACTAATCACCACTAGCTACTACCTTGAACCACCGCCATCAACCAAACCTACCACCAATCACCACCTATAGTAGGCATTCACAAGCACCTTCTTTAGCAATCATCACCAGCTACTATTATATTTTAAAAAATATATATTTTATTGATAGAATATTATATTAATTAGTATTTAATTTGAATTTGAATTTTATTAATTTTCAAATAAAGATAAATTTATATATTCTGATATTAAAAATCAAACAGTTTTAATCATTTAGTATTCAGATCATAATACAAATATTAATATTCAAATGCGTATTCAAATTTAAATGTCTTAATCTTAATACAAAGGACGTCTTAATCTTAAAAAATCAAATGAGGCCTAACATCCCTACTCTCCCACGAGGCAATATAAGGCCAATACCCTCATAACTATAGGCAAAATCGTAAATCGCCTAAACTTAATCACCCTTTGAAATTTAAGGTGAGACTTAGAGGCCGTTTGGACGTTAGAATTTTTTTCTTTTTTCTCAATCTTTACTCAACAACTAGAGTCATCTTCCTTTCTCCTTTTAGCTTTAGTCGGTCGAATTTTTTTTTGAAAACAATGTTTGGTAATCACAATCTTACAATTTTTCCAACCTCACTTAAAATGCATTTTCAAATCTTAAAAATTAATGAGAAATAGTTTTTAAATTAAAAATAGGAATGTTGCTAGTTTTTCTAACCCAAATATATTGAAAAAATTATAACCTAACACAAGTTCATCTTCAATTCAAATTTTAGCAAAATTCCAAATTTAATTTTTTTTCTTCTGGAATTTATGTCGAAACGCCTACTTATTCAACTTCAGAAATTATCTCAAAAAAGATATACTAACAAAGAAGATATGTAAATATAATATAAAAATGCTTTGTAGGTTTATTCCGGAGCCAAATAAGCTACTAGGAACATGGATTATTGTTACTCCTTTCCGTCTATAAAAAGTCACGTTTTGCCTTTTTATTTTGATTCAAATTAGTATTCTTTTACATAATTAAAAAGGAATTAATTTTATATTTTTTAAATTTGTCCTTATTTACATATCTCAATGTGACAAGATAACAATTAATTAAGAGTAATTTAGTGAATATATTTTTTTCTTTGTAGGAGTTTGTATTTTCTTGAGAGGTGTGCCAAAAGCTAAAAAGTCACTTATTATGGAGCAGAGGGAGTATATCACAAATATAGAAGGTTTGTTTTTTTTTCCTCGGTTCACTTTTAGTTGTCAAATATTCTAAAATAAAATTTCACTTTACTTGTCTTTTTTCGCATATTCAGAAAAAAATAATTTATTTTTCCTGTTTCGCCTTAGTGTTAATTACTCAATCCAAATCTATTAGATCACAAATTTTATTTTTTTATTTATAAATTTGTGTCTAATTAAATAAGACCACTTAAATTAGGAGGGAGAAAGTTACAAACACCATGAACTGCAGTGTTAATATAGAAAGTACAACTGTTAAAAGTAGAGACATTAAGAACTTAGGCAGTGTTATATATCACTTGTCACACAATCTTAGGTTCCAGGAGTAGGGCTTTAGGGTGTTAAGAGTTTAAGTGGCTATAGGACCAAAACATCTCGTCCACCCATGAAAGACTCTGCAATATGCCAATATACATTGTACGCGAATCCGTCACAACATTCTAACAAGTAGTAGAATTAAAGGAAACATTTTAACCTGAAAAATGTCATGTGACTAATTAATAAGAAAAGAGTTATAATTTATATATTGATGTATATAAATTTAACTTATTGTAATAGATTATTTATCTTAATATTAATTAAATAATTAATTATATGATGCACTAAGCTCTCGCTATGCGCAGGGTTTGGTGAAGACCCGGATCACAAGAATCTATCGTACACAACTTTATCGTGCAAGCTCCTATAGAAATGCAGGGTAAGGTTGCGTCCAATAGATATTTGTGGTCCGGCCCTTCTACAAACCCCATGCATAACAGGAACTTAGTATACCGGACTGCCCTTTTATAATAATTATTATTTATTTAATTAATATTAAGATATGTAAATACTATTACAACAAGTTAAATTTATATACATCGCTTATAGAAAAAATTATTTATGCTGTAAATATGTATAAGTTGTGTAAGGAGAAAAAAAGAAGAATAAGTCAGGACTGAAATGCAGGTATATTGAAGATGAAGAGTTTAAAAGATTAGATTTGCATTTTGTTGATAAGTATATATCAAGAGACAGGGTATAAATGTACTATTCCAAATTGTAGGGCTTTGTGGCCTAAGCTTAGGGTTTATAGGAGGCAGGCTGCGATGCATAGGGGCCTTCGGCTCTTTTGATAGCAAAGCTTTTGTATTTGCCTTTACGTCATGTCCATAACCAGTTGCCATGTCTGATAGATAGAAATTTGGTTAAAGTAGGAACATATTGATACTAGTTTTTTGGACATTATTTATCTCTACTCTTCCCACTTCGTCACCCAACACCACAAGCACATCTATAATTTTTAAAATATGGGTGCACCATATATATATATATTCCGAGATAATAACGGGTTCAATTGAATTTATAACTTTTGACGCTTTAAAAAATAATGGGTTCAGTGCTAAAAACCTTATAGTTGAACCCATAATGTTTAAATTCTGAATCCACCTCTGCATATGCCCTATAAGGACTATAGATCCGTCCATGCCCAGCACTATCCCCTTCCCCGCTGTTCTCCCCCACATATCAATCAATGCTCTCTAAATGCCTATACGTGAGAGAGTAATAAATATTCCATCATTCTTAATAATAGACTTTAGGTCGAACCATGAGAAAGTAATAAATATTCCTTCGTTCTTAATAAGAGATTTTAGGTTTGAACCATGAATATAAAGTTCCATTTGTTATGATCTGTTTTACCAAATACAATGAGAACCAATGCCAACTCAAATTTAGTCAGGCTAACCCAACTTTTTTTTTACCTGTTCTTAGAATGAAGATACCTAACTAACCTAAATAATAAGAACTTCCGGACATTAAATTGATAGTGGTATATATTGTATAAGTAAATCCAAATGTGAAATATACAGAATTCCTATAATTATGATATGTGTAAACAAGAAAGAAAAATATACAAAAAAGAATAGGCTAGACATAAATCGATTTTCTAAATTGAAACAAAAAGTATTCGGATGCCAAACAACGGATACGACACTGAAAAAAGAGCCTACACAATATGGTATCATTTGTTATGTCTGTAAAAAATAAATTTGTAGATTAAATATTGGATAGATTATTCTTTGAATATATTTTACTGAACAAATATTTGATTTATCAAATATGATGTACTAAGTATATGGTTGATTCTACACTAGGAAAGATTTATATAAATTTTAATAAACAATTATTTTCAATTTAAACTTTGCCTTTCTTTAAGGGCATTATTGAAGGAAGAGCTTTTGAGAAGGATATTATATACCAAAATTATAGAATAAATAATTATAAATTACTTATATCGAAATAAATTTTTGAAAACCAAACATAGACCCTTATGTGCGGGTGAGTGGTCCATAAGAAACTATTTAAATTAAGTTTAATCAATCCAGTTAAAACCATGATTCATGTTTAAGAAAGAAAATCAACTTTTTAGTCTAAAGAGTTTAGCCGTTAAAGCTTTTCCATAACAAGGAATTCCCAATCATAAGCTCCATCAGGCTAGCCACTAAGTGAACTCATTAATCTGATCATTAATATATCTTCTCAAGTTTTGGAATTCCATTATGATTTTATTTTTTTCATATGCTCTAATCATTACACACATGGGTAAAAATCAATTATTTAATTCTTTTTCTCCAACTTTTTTTTATTAAAGCAAATTAAACTTTTCAAGGTGGGTGGCTCTTGAGCTTATGAAAAGAAGTTGGCCACTTAAAAGAGGACAAAGAAGCACATCAAACTATAGTACAAAAATATTTCTTGTTTAATGAGACTGATTTACAGTTCTACATGTACTCTTATTCCACATATATATTCGTATGTCAAGGTGTTGCAGAGACTAGTTACTATAGAAGAATATTAAAATGGCTTTTTGGGCAATATAAAATTAAGGGAGAGAATATTTCCAGTAGGGTTTTGTAAGTACTGGGAAACTGCAAAAACCTCTCACTTTGGCATAAGAATTTATGCAGAATTAATCTCTTTTTCTTCCTTCGCCATCCCAGGGTAAAAGAATAGGAAAGTAAGAGAAAAATATAAAACAAAGGAAAAAAAATGACAATTCTATTATGTTCGGCATCCGTAAAACAACAAACTTAGTGAAATGTCATAAGTAGGGTCTGAGGAGGATATCGTTTACTCAAACTTTCTCCGAAAAGTTATTTTTGGTATACTCTCGAGTCTTGACTCCAAAAGATATGAAAAAAAGAAGCAGTATCGTCAAGCAATAATACTTGCACATTATTGTTCATCAATTGGGAAAAAAGAGCGTTTTTCTTTTAGAACACGGATTAAGATCTCATTAAACATAAGAGACAAACTACTTTTAGAAATTTATAAGTTGGATGGAATTCTTCATATTTTAGGCCACGGATAATGAATTTTGCAAGAGAAGATTCCAAGTCCAAGATAAAGTTAGGAGATGAATGAAGATTGTATAATACATTAGCCATCATATAGTTGAAGTATAACTATAACTCTAACAAAATTATTTTTTAACTCGTTTAACCAAAAAAGAAAAGCATTTAACTCTAACAATATCCTCGATGTACCAGTTAAGATTCTGTCTAAACACATAGTAGTATAAAGTAAAAAACTTGTACAACATACAATATGCACTAGGCGCATAAATACATCACTTCAGCTGAGAAAGGTAAAGTATTCTGATATAGGAACTTGAACTGCAAGTGAAACGTTGATATACTTAGGCCTCATTTGTTTGCACTTAATAATGTCTTAATCTTAATCATTCAAATCTCAGACATTAAGTTTTTTTTTTTTTTTACTTCACAACCACTTAATGAGTTTGAATAGGTCTGTATAATTAAGATCCATAACAGAGACTTAATTTCATTAAAATGCTATCACATATTCATTATTAACTGCCGTCACCGCCTACCATTATCAACTATCACCACCACCACCACCACGCCACATCACCACCACCATACTCAACCACCACCACCATTGCCACGCCACCATCATCCTTAATCGTAGCCGCCACCATTATCGACCATCACTACCCACTATCCACATCACTCCGACCACCATATATCATTCTCACCTAGAATTAACACTCATCCACCTCAATTACCACATCAGACCCCCCCATCACCATCAACAACCGCAGCTGACACTGTCTATTATTATAACCTACCACCAATCACCTTTATCGGCCACAACTACTACCACCACCCGCCATTATTAACTATCACCACCCACCACCATCATCCTCAATCATATTTGGCACCACTACCAATCACTACTAGCTACTAGCATAAACCACTATTATCAACAAAAACTACCCCCAACCAATGCCTCTATCACCCGTTAGCCATCACCACCAACAACTATCATATTTTAAAAAACTATATATTTTATTGATAGAATATTAGATTTGTTGGTATTTTATTTGAATTTTATGTTTATTAATTTTCAAATAAAGATAAATTTTATACATTCAGATGTTAAAAATTAAACAATCTTAATTATTTCTATTCAGATCTTAATACACATCTTAATATATTCAGATGTGTATTCAGATTCAGATGTATTAATCTTAATACACATCTTGATATTCAGATGTGTATTCAAATTCAGACGTCTTAATCTTAAAAAAAACAAATGAGGCCTTAACCGTCTAGGAATGAGTCCGGAACCAAAATGTGGTTCTTTTGGATATGTAGAACAATAATAGGTGGGGAAAAAAGAGAGTACTAAAGTATGTATAACGCCCAAAAACTGGGCACTAGAGTATTTAGATATAATTTGCTCAACAATAAGAAAATATTTTTCTATGATTAAAATAAAATGTTAAAAATATAAAATAAATTTCTAATATAGGTAAGTTTCGTATAATTACGACATTGCTAATGTTTAAAGGCCTATTAAATGATAATTACAAATAAGTATGATTAACTCTAGATTCAAAATATAGTTTTTTTGGATTGTATTATTTTCTTATCTATTGAATAATATATATTTGCTAACTAAATTTAGAAAGAAAGATATTTTAAAAAATAAAATAATTCAACCTATATATATATATATATATATATATATATAATTCTCTTATGAAAATTTTAACTATAAAATAAAACTTATAATTCTAATTTGAAAATAAAAGGAAAAATAATAATTTTGTTTTACGTATAACACAAAATAATAACTATTAAAAGTATTGGTTATTTTTTAAAGAAATAATAAATGGCTTCTCTATTAAAGTATTTATATCTAAACACTTAAACCAAAAAATGAAAAGAAACAAAAAATGAAAAAGAAATATGAAAATGTTGGTGTAGGGGTTTGAACCTTGTACCTCAAAAACCAAACCATCTTCATATCTACCCTTCAACCAGTGGGCCGCCCAGCCTAGTGTATAGCGTCATAAATAAATGCCATATACCTGTGTATTTTTTAACGAAAAAAGTTACCGTCAAGGTATAACGCCCAATTTTTGGGCGTTATACATACTTTGATACTTTTTTTTCCCCACCTATTATTATTCTACATGTCGAGAAAAACTACATTTTGATTCCGGACTCGTCTAGGAATAGTGTGGACCGAATGAAATTTCTCCGTCTTAATTAAAAATGCTTCTTTATAATAAGCCCTATGCGACACAAATTAAATTAGTCAGCTCAGTAACTTCCTGTCAATGTAGTTAAAAAAAATTATACTCAAGTATGAGATTAATAGGGTTAAAAAAAAACAAGTGTAGGGGGCTGGCAAACGTATCAATTGATTTTCCTTTATGTAAGTGGCATCCATCAGACTAGAGACGCTGTGTTACGTAATGCTTTTAGTTAGCTAGGTTCCTTGATAGACAACACCTAAATCCTTAAGTTATTGATTCTAATTTACTTCTCTTAGGTCCAACACCTGTCAATTAATCTCGTACTGTCTGAATATTGAAAGTGGAAAATGTCTCATGTTCTCTTATTGGTCTATTGACGCACAAGTTTGCAAATAAAGAATAATGATGGCTTTTCAATGGGCATAGTGTTTATGTTGCTTATCGTTTTATCCCAAGAGATAATGGGAAAGTGGAAATGCTAATTCTTGGATTACTTGTGCTGGAACTATTTTTTCCAGACTTCCATACATATTTATTTATGTATTAAAAGTTAGGGTATAAGAATAGTAATAAGTAGAGTACATAATTAATACAGGAGATTGAAACATACTATATCAAATAAAAGATTAATAATACCAGTAATATGTATTATTTTTTCTAATATATCCTATCAAACGATCACTCAGCGCATATAACTTAAAACGACATTTTTTTGGGTTCTTCTTTTACATGACATGACTCTTAAATACTCCACTAGAGACCTCCTTGGATTGGCTATATTCTTGTTTGAAAGGCTGGAGGGGCCCTATGTCGACCAAACCCTAGATAAGAGAAATCTCTTCTTTTAGGATATATATATAGCTGCTAGCCTGCTACACTAAATACATCTTTTGGCCGACAAGATTTGGCCTTTTTTTGTTGTCTAATCCACAACATGCCACTATGAATGGATGTTAACTGTTTTAACAAGTTCAGATGCCTCATTAGTCACTACTAGTTTCTCTCCTCCTTCTAATTCCTAATCTTTTCTTTTGACAAAATCTAAGTAAAATCTTGTGAGTAAAGAAAGGAAGACAATGAGATCTAATTGCAAATTTTGGAAACAATCACAAGAGTGGCTCGTGGATATAGCACAAGCGTGGTCAGTGTCGCATTTGATATATATGTGTGACATCGAGGTTATAGCTAAAAGCCTAATAAAACATGTGTGATGAATAACTAATGAAAATGACTAGATTGGAAAGCTTAACACGTTCAACATTAATATTCTTGTTTTGAACCTTTTTTTCCTCTAAACTCATAAGATGATCGACTTATATAGAGTTCAAATAGTAGAACCCATTCAAAAGGAGATAATGAATTATGAACTTAATTATCTTCAAGATGAAAAGGCTGTCATGTATGTCTAGTATGTTGGCTAGTGTAGGAACAAACCAAGACGGCATTTTTGGGCGAGTTTGGTCGTAATGGACTTATAGCCAAAAAGTTTTTTTTAAGGCCCTAAAGTGTCTTTTTATTAAGTTAAGATGTTTGGCCAAATTTTTAGAGGAGGAAAAAGTAATTTTAAATAGAAGTAGAAGAAGCAGAAAAAATAGCTTTCCCAAAAACATTTTTTTGAAAAGTATTTTGAGAAAAAAAATACTTAAAAGTATTGTTTAATAACTTGGCAAAACACTAATTAATGCTCAAAGGTGATTTCCAAATTAACAAGTCAAACACAAATTGCTTCTCACCAAAAGTTTTTTTTTTGAAATGTAATTTTGAGAAAAACACTTTTTAACATAAGCTGATTTTAGAAGTTTGCTAAACATGCCATTAGACTAATAATTATTTAGTGGGTAGTCAAAGAGGTTGGCTCGAGGAGGGTGACTTTGTTGGAAATACTGATCCAAATTAGCTAGGCTTATGTGTCACACCAATTTTTATTTGTATTAGGTCAGGCCCATATTGCCTTGTAATTATTCTTTACTTTTCTTTTTTATTTATGTATAGTTGGGCCTAGTCACATATATTGAGATCCGAGAGATCTGCTATAGAACAAGTTGTACATTTTCTCATTTTTGACATATGAAAGAAAGCCCTCTTCCTCTCTCTCGATCACGGTAAACCTTAGCATAAATTACACTGATTTCGTCTCATTTTCGCTGTTAACTAGAAATCGACGATTTGTGTGGTTGAGTGTGTGTATATTTATGAGTGTTGTCTGATGGCTATCTCGTCGGGTACCTCCTCTTTCTACTTGTGCTGATGATAGGTGGGGGAGTGTTTGGGCTGAGGGGGGCTAAATGACACTTTATGTTCAAGTCAGAAGTAACATATTAATGACCAAGCCCCTCCCCTCTATTGATACAGTCTACAATATCCTCCTTAGTGATGAGAAACATAGACATGTGTCTGCTAGATCTCGTTTCTCATCGGAATATGCTTCTTTCAATGTTGGGTCTTCTAAGCAGCCTTACACTCCTAAGGTGAGTTTTGATAATCAAAGAGATGCGGTCACTTGCAAATATTATAAAAAGTATGTGCATAGCATTGATAAGTGCTACAAGCCCCATGGTTATCCACCAAATTTCGAATTCTCTTTGACTGGTGATGCCAGGAAAGTTTTCGCACATAGTGCGGTTGATTCTTCTGCATCTCAGGAATCTATGTCTCACCCCAATTGTGGTGATGTCCCTGCTGGCTTCTCTGATTCTTCTTCTGGTTTTCCTAGCAAGACAAAGGACCGATGTCCCCGGTTAATACAACTCCTGCAACAAACTCATGTTACTCCCAATTCCTCTTATTCACTCATAGCATCTGCACATTTTGTTGGGTAGTGTTCTTGTTTAGCCTGCTTTGTTTTCATAAGTCAATATTTCTGATTGGATCATTGATTCTGGGGCATATGACCTCTCTTAAATCTCTCTTCCTCAATATTCAACCTCTTACGATTCCTTGTCTTGTTTCTCTTCCAAATGGTTACAAAGTTAAAGTTACAAACTCTGGATCTTTAACTCCGTTTCCTAATTTCACTCTCTATAATATCCTTCGTGTTCGTAGCTTTCAGTACATTCCAATTTCAGTTCATCAATTGGTTGATCAGCTTGATGGTATTGCACAGTTTACTAAGGCTTTGTGTGTGTTACAAGGCCCTTCTCTGAAGAAGCCTCTGGCTCTTGGCAAACTGGACAATGGGCTTTACAAGTTGCAAGTCTCCATGCTTAGACCTGATAATTGTGTTTATAATTATGTTCTTGTGTTTCCTATTTTCTTCTATATATACTGTTTCTTGTAGTTCTGTTGTTTCTTCTTGTAATTCTACAACTACTGTTTCTACTAAAATGGATATTGTTTGTCATTTTAGACTTGGTCACATACCATTTTCTAGAATGAAGGGCATTTTTGTTCTTAGACATTGTCTTTTCTCTAATTAATCATTTCCTTGTCCTATATGTCGTTTGGCTAGACATACTAGACTCCTTTTTCCTGATAGCACCATTCACCCTACCGTTCCTTCTCAGTTGATTAACAATGACACTTGGGGTCCTTACCACTCTTCTACTTCCCATGGTGACAAGTATTTTCTTATCATTATGGATGATTATTCTAGGGATGCTTAGACTCACTTGATGGGTGCTAAGAGCAATGCTTTTGATAAACTCAAAGCTTTCATTGCTATGGTTGAAATTCATTTTCATGCTCATATTCAAACAATTAGAAGTGACAATGCTTTTGAACTTGGATCTAGTATTATTGGCTCCAAATTCTTTTTTGACAAGGGAATTATTCATCAGACCACTTGTCCCCATACTCTACAACAAAACGGTATTGTGGAGAGATATCATAGACATTTTCTTGAAACTGCTAGGGCCTTGTTATTCCAATCCAAACTCCCTATTTCTTTCCGGGGAGATGCATTTTTACTGCAACTTATATCCTTAAACGATTTCCTCCTCCCCTTGTTAAAGCATAAAACTCCTTTTGAATTGTTTTATGGTTTACCTCCATCTTATGACCACCTTAGACATTTGGATGTTTGAGTTATGCTACCGTTCCTAAAGTCGATAGAAATAAATTTGATCCCAGGTCTTTCCCTTGTATTTGTCTGGGTATCATTTTGCTAAAAAATGTTACAAATTGTATATCTTTGTCTCCAAGTGTTGCTTTGTTTCAAGGGATGTTCAATTTCATGAACATATTTTTTCCTTCTTATCTAGTCCTTGCTCTTTTCCTTCTGTGTTTACTTCTTCTCCCTCTCTTCCTGCCGATTTCTCTTTTATGCATTCTCTTGTTCCTTCTTCTTCTTCTTCTCTATCTCCTTCAACTTCCTCTGTTCTTTATGCTTCCTCTCCTTAGTATCCTTATGATTTTTCAACCTCCTCTCCTTCTGATGATGTTCATGTCAGGAGGTCCTCCACACCTTATAATCCTCCAGAATATCTTAAAGACTATGTATGTTCCTTTTCTTCCTTCTCCCATTATTCATCCTTGTCAACCTCCCCTTCTTCTCAGCCTTTGTCTGAACCCGCCACTTACTCTCACGTTGCTTGTATCCATGAGTGGCAGGAAGCCAGGACCAAGGAGTTTGAGGCTTTTGAAGCTAATGACACTTGGTCCATTGTTTAGCTTCTTCCAGGCTAGAAACTCATTGGTTGCAAGTGAGTGTATAAGGTCAAACAAAAGGCTGATGGAAGCATTGAGAGGTATAAGGCTAGATTGGTTGCTAGTGGGGATACTCAAGTTGAGGGTATTGATTTTCATGAAACCCTTTCCCCTGTGGTAAAAATGTCCACCATCAAGACTTTGATTGCAGTTGTTGGTAAGAAGCATTGGCCCATGGTTTAATTGGATATCAACAATGCTTTCCTACATGGTGACCTTGATGAGGAAGTCTTTATGAAGTTGCCTCATGGTTACATTATTTCTTCTCCCTCAACTTCCGGGCAGTTGGTTTGCAAGCTGCGGAAGTCCCTCGATGGCCTTAGGCAGGCCTCAAGACAGTGGTATGCCAAGCTCTCTCAAGCACTGTCTTCTAGAGGTTATCAGCATTCCCCTTAATACTCTTTGTTCACTAAGGTTTCTGGGATTCTATTGTGGTATTGAATGTCTATGTGAATGATATCATTTGTAAACTCTAACTTGAACACTCAGTACCTATTACAATTTCTTATAGATAAAGCTGAAAGATACAATTTATAATCACCTACTACAATTAAACTAGACTAAAAGACAACAGATGGAACTGGTTGTTCTAGCTGGGTCAAGTAACTTCAGAGTCGCACATGTAATTCTCACACGAACTGCTTGCAAAATTATTTTGATAATTTTGCTCTCAATTCTTGTTTTGCTTCTATGTTTCTTCGCACCTGTACAATAAGAACACTGAACAATATATAGGATTTAGTAGACAAAGAGATACACTATAATTCGGATGCTACTCTTCCTTGGTGGAAGAGTTCTAGTTGATCTCAACTGCCTAAATCCTCCCTTATCTTGATTCTGTTCTTAATGAATAAGGAGTCCATCTCCTTATCAATTTGCAACCTTGTCGATCAGGAGATATCTCTTTAGATCACAAATTTCGTTTATCTCTTGCTTGTGCACCTCACATGCCCTTAACTCTGCATGTGTCTATGGCTCTAGTGATGGACCTGGTTCAATTATGAGTTCCATTGTCAATCTTCAAAACCATTCAGCTTCTTGATCCAACAAATTCCCCCTTTTTGGATGATGACAAACTCTGTGCTTAGGTCTGTAACCACTTTAATCCAACATTGACACTTTTATAGCATTAATCATTTATCATAAAGAACCAGGTTCATTGGGTTATAAATATCACATTTTACAATATAGCACATCTTCCCCCTTTTGGCATCATCAAAGAGTTGCAAAGTGTTAGAATTACCAGATTTATAAAAATTACTCATGGCCACTGGGGCAAATGCAATTGCAAACATGGATTAATCAGCAATAGTTAACCAAGAATGCAAACTATCAAGGAAAGTGAGACAAAACAAATAAGAACGGAAACAACATAATCCATTGATAGAAGCATAGGTCAGCCACCAAATACACAAAGAAATAAAAGCAGTTACAATCATGAGCAAAAAATAACAAAAAAAGTCCCAAATCTGGGTCATAAAGGGGTGAGGACAAGCACTGGACACCTAAGGCTGGGAAGGGGTAGAGGTTGGGTTCTTTGCTTGGAGAAGAGAGAGCATATGTTTAAGAATCTCTTCATTCTTCTCCTTCTCTTTGGCCAGTTCAGCTTTGAGAGCATCTCGCTCAGCCTCAACCTCTATAAGGCGGGTCTTCAGTCGAAGGATTTCAGCATCCTTAGCCCCACCTTCATGTACAAGCACCCTGAACTTGGTGTTCACAGGCATTTTTCTGGATGAACCAGGTTCATCGTCACGAACATTCACAATGTAGTCACATGCCAGAAACGTGTCTTTCCCAAAATGGTCCTTGACAGTGGCCATTTCTTCCTTCTTCAAGGGCACTTTGAAGTGAGCCAGCACAATCGTTAGGATGAAACCATATGGGATAGCATGGGCCTTGGAGCCATTTACCACCCTGTCCAGCAGCTGAATAATGAAAGAGGGCCACTTGATTTGCCTTCCACTGTCCAGGCATTCCATGAGAGTTAAATCCATATAGTTTTCTATGTACCTCCTCTCTTGCCTGAGCAGTATGCATTTGTTGACAAACTCAAAAACCACCTTGTGCTGAGGCTTCATCTCGCTTTTGTACACAACCCTTGGTTCCATTTCTTTAGCATTGTCACTGAACTTCCTGGTAATTTGCAGTGCAGAAGGAAGACCATCCAAGCTGGGCCACCTCTGCGTTGTATAATCATTATAACCCTCAGCTGGAATCCCAAGAATTTTGCCCAGCTCTTTGGCATCAAAGGTGATTTTTGTCCCATTAACCTGATTGGAGACCCTACCATCCTTGACCTCAGCATTTGCCCTGAACTTGACGATCTCACTCCTGGCCAGCCTACCATCAAGCTGAAGGACCATGTCCTTCCAACCCTGCACGTCCAGAATGTCCAATAGGTAAATCACGACTGATTCTTCCAGATCCTTCAACAACCTTCCCTTCAGTATAGTGCGTTTTCCAAATTTGGTCAATTTATCTGTCTCTCTACCAAAATCCTCTTCTTCTTCCCCACTTCACTCATCATCATCATCATCAAACTGAACCGTCTTTGATTTCTTTGTAGAACTAGTTCTCTTAGCAACAGTCGAGGGTGTAGCAGACATAGATGCTGACTTTTTGGAAGAAGTCTTGGCCTTATTTGGTTTGGGTGTCTCAACCTCAACTTCTGCCATTTGTTCCTCTTGATGGACCGGGTCCATCTCCTCAACATCAATAGCCTATGCGGGCTCAACCACTTTTGCCTTCCCCTTTTTAGCTTTCTTTCTCCTACTTTCCCTCAAAGCTTTCTGCAACTTCTCTTCACTCTGCCTAATTGCACTCCTTGTAGTGCGACCTCTAGAAATGTAAGTTTCAGCAGAGGGAGTGGCTTTTCTCTTCTTGCTTTCCACTGGAGTGTCAACTTTTTGGTCTTGGGTGTCCTCTTCTTTTTGGGGTTTTAGCTCTCCCCTAACTTTCTCATAAGATCAACCAAAGTTTCCTCAATGGATGAACCAGGTTCATCAGTTGCATGTTGAAGATTTTCCAGCCCCTCTGCAGCCTCTCTTGAGTTACTTCCCCCTAAATCCTTGGTACCTTCTTCAACGACCACTGGGACAGTACCACAAATTGTCAATGGAGTACCTTCTACCCTTGTTCCCCTCACAATACTTCTTCCTCCCTCTCTCTCGATTTCTTTCATAATGTTATTTTTACCGCCTCTTCTTCGCCTATCAAGAATTTCCACATCCACTACATACCCAATTAGAACAAACATGTTTTCAGAAGAGACTGGTTCAGGCTCAAACCCAATTTTAGGAGTTGATGTTACTTGTTCAGAATCGGATGAACCAGTTGCTTCCCCCTCATTTGAGTTTTTAGATTCTTGAGCCTGGCTGGCTTGAAGCTTATTATTCAATTTCCTAGTTAGAGAGTCAGCTGCCACAGTCTTTCTAGCTAGCATTTTACACGCCTTCTCCTGGGCACTGGATTAGGGCTTGGGTGTACGGTGGGAACGATTGGAGGAGACTGAACATGATTGTGTTGAGGGGTGGTGGGATGTGATTGAGATGGGGTTGAACCAGTATCTTCAAGAGGGATACTGTATTCAGGTGTAGTTGAGGAGGACAAGGCAGGAGGTGGTGTGGAAGCCATGGTTATGATTTTTGTTAAAGAAAAAGATTAAGATCAAGGTGTTTGAGAAGAAGGTTGAAAGGGTTTCGACGGTTATTTCTCTTAGGAAGAAAAGTGAGTGAAGAATTAGAGAAGTGATGATGAATTTTTAAAGACTTGGTTAATTAATGCACAACGAGTGTAATTTTGGTCAAGTGGGAGTCTAATCGGTTTAGGAGTGTCAAGTGAGAAGTGACAGTTATGACTCCCCTATAATCTAGGCCTTTTTAATTTGATTGGACTCTTTGGAACGGGTTCAAATATGGGATAAGTACTAGATTTTGAAAAGAGCTTGTTATAGATAGAGTCCTGCTCATGAGTAACTATTAATATTTCAATATGTGTATAGTGATGAGCACATACCTCGTCTGTCAGATGAACCAGCAACGATGGACCAGGTTCATCTTGTTAGAATCTCTTGATTAAGCCTCAATTTTCAAAAATAGAAAAACATCGTTAGTAACCAAGGAGTCATATTAACACATGGAAAGAGTGTATGCTTTTTATAACATGAAAATGAGCAATGATTATTCTGATTATTTACACATTTCAGAATTCCTAGACAAAAAAAATAAAATAAAAATTCATTTTTGTTTTGAACTAGTTCAATTGGGTGATCTTAATCATCCCTAATTCTAGCATGTTTCTTTCAAAATGCTCTCTACTTAGTACTTTAATGAATATGTCAGAAATTTGTTTATCAGTAGCACAGAATTCAAAAGAGATCAGTCCCTTCTCATAGTTGTCTCTTAAGAAATGGTGTCTAACATCTATGTGCTTTGTTCTTTTATGATGAACGTGGTTCTTTGTCATACTAATAGCACTAGTGTTATCACAGAAGATAGGAATGCATCCAACCTCTATACCAAAATCCATCAGTTGTTGTTTAATCCATAGTAATTGAGCACAACATGAGGCTGAAGCCACATACTCAGCCTCAGCAGTAGATATAGCTGCTGAATTTTGTTTCTTAGTGGCCCAAGACACAAGACATGATCCCAAAAAGTGTGCCATACCTGAGGTTCTCTTTCTATCTACCATGAAGCCTACATAGTCAGCATCATCATATCTCACAAGATCAAAATTACTACCTTTAGGGTACCAAAGACATAGGTCAGTGGTGTCTTTTAGATATCTCAAGATTCTCTTTACTGCAGTTAAATGAGATTCCTTTGGATTAGCCTGAAATCTTGCACAAAGCCCTACGCTGAAAATAATGTCAGGTCTACTGGTAGTAAGATACAACAATGGCACAATCATCCCTCTATACAACATTTGATCAACAGATGAACCGGGTTCATCTACATCTAGTTTTGTGGCTGTTGCAATGAGAGTGTCAATTTCTTTTGATTCTTCCATTTTAAATCTTTTGAGCAACTCTTTCACATATTTTTGCTAATGATCATAGTTCCATTTGGATTTTGTTTAATTTGTAAGCCTAAAAAGAAATTAAGCTCACCTATCGTGCTCATTTCAAATTCACTCCTCATTAGTTTAGCAAATTCTTTACTTAGTTTTTCAGAAGTTGCCCCAAATATTATGTCATCTACATATATCTATACTACCAAGAGATCCTTACCTTTTTCCTTCAAGAATAAGGTGCTGTCAAGTTTACCTCTCTTGTAGTCATGCTCAAGCAGGAATTTAGATAGTCGTTCATACCATGCTCTTGGTGCTTGCTTGAGTCCATACAATGACTTGTCAAGTTTGTACACATGATCTGGATTCTCCTTGCTTTCAAACCCCAGAGGTTGCTTGACAAATACTTCTTCTTTTAGGTAGCCATTCAGAAAATCACTCTAGACATCCATCTGGTGAAGGGTGAATTCCATGTAAGCAGAAAATGCTATGAGGAGCCTGATTGCCTCCAACCTTACCACAGGAGCAAAGGTTTTATCATAGTCTATGCCTTCCTCTTGACTATATCCTTGGACCACCAATCTAGCCTTGTTTCTTATAACTGTTCCATCTTCATCAAGTTTGTTTCTGAAGACCCACTTTGTGCCAATCACTGATCTATCTAGTGGTCTAGGTACCAGATGCCAAACTTGACTTCTTTCAAATTGATTGAGTTCTGCTTGCATGGCATTTACCCAATCTGCATCCTGCAGGGCTTCAACAATATTTTTGGGTTCGATCAAAGATAGGAAAGCATCAAAAGCACACAGATTTTTCAGAGAGGATCTAGTTTTGATTCCAAATGTAGATCAGTTATGATGTTCTCAATGGGGTGACAACTTTGATATCTGTGTGGTTTTAAAACCAGTTGGTCATAACTTGATAATCCTATAGTGCCTTGTTGCAGTGGAACATGATTAAGGACAGGTTCCAATGAGGTTTGCTGTTGAGTTCCCCTTGTCAGGATGCTTATAGTAGATGGACATGTTCCATCACTTGTTCCTTCTTCCAGTGTTGCTCCAATTTGGTCTGAGTTTCTGACCAACCCAATTTCTTCACCTTCCTGTTCTTGTCTCTTAGAAAGAATGTTAGTTTCATCAGAAACAACATGCACACTTTCTTCAGCACACATAGTTATTTTGTTATACACTTTATAAGCCTTACTATGTGATGAATATCCCAAGAATACTCCCTCATCACTTCTGGGATCAAACTTACCTAGGGAGTCCTTGCCATTGTTGTGCACAAAGCAGTTACAGCCAAAAGCCCTAAGATGGGATATATTGGGCTTTCTCCCTTTAAGTAACTCATAGGGAGTCTTAGCACGCAGTGTTTATAGCTTATGCCCAGAATCTATGAGGTAGTTTACTAGAAAGAATCATGGTTCTAGCCATATCTTCAAGTGTCCTATTCTTTCTTTCAACCACTCCATTTTGTTGTGGAGTTCTGGGGGCAGAAAAGTTATGATTTATGCCATGTTCATCACAAAATTCAGCAAATTTTGCATTTTCAAATTCAGTTCCATGATCAGACCTTATTGATGCAAGTTGATTTCTTAACTGTTTCTGAATTTTTCTAACAAAAGAGGTAAACATGTCAAGTGCTTCATCCTTAAATGTTAGGAACAATGTCCATGTAAATCTAGAAAAGTCATCAACAAGCACCATTACATATTTCTTACCACCTCTACTTAGTGTTCTCATGGGTCCACATAGATCCATATGGACCAGTTCCAACGTCCTGGTGGTGCTTATCATTTTGAAAGAAGATCTTACATTCTTTCCCCTTGCACAAGCCTCATAAACTTTGTCTTCCTTGAACCTAATGTTAGGGAGGCCTATCATCAAGTCCTTGGAGACTAATTTGTTAAGTTGATTTTGACTGGCATGTCCAAGTCTTTTGTGCCAAAGGAGGGGATAACTGTCCAGCACACTCAAGCATGTTAGTTCGTTTTCTGATAATGTGGACAAGTATATGATATATATATTATTCACTCTTTTCCCTTCAGAACAATCTTGTGAGTGATAAGATTAATTACAAAACATTTTGTAGAAGTGAATGCAACCAGGTTATCTCTGTCACACAGTTGTGACACACTGATCAGGCTATATTTCAAGCCGTCTATCAGTAAACGTTCTCAATGAAACGTATGTCATCCTTACCTAGCTTACCAACCCCAATGATTTCACCTTTATTTCCATTTCCAAAGGAGATATTTCCTCCTTTGAGGTTCTCAAGTGAAAGAAATTGTTCCTTGTTCCCAGACATGTGTTTTGAGCAGCCACTGTCCATGTACCATATTTGAGTACTCCCTTTCACTTGAACCTACAAAATCAAATCAGGGTTAATCTTAAGAACCCAAACTAGTTTGGGTCTCTTTCGATAAGAAAAAAGATGAATTAAATTCCTTTTAGCTCAATTTGGTAGCCACTTTTTCTTTCGAACAAATTTTTTATTCTTTTGACTGGTTTGCTCTTTTGCATTACATTCAATTTTGTAGTGACCAGTCTTGCCACAGAGGGTACAAATTTTGTTCTCAGTAAGTGTGAGGTACTTGCTTTTGAGATCCCATTTAGGTAGTTGACTCCCAAAGCCAAGTCCTCTTCTGTTGCTACTATAATTTTCTTGTAGCCATGTTAAGGCATCAGAGTATTTATTCCATTTGCAAGTTTTGTCTAGTTCATGCTTAACCTTACCAAGTTCCTCCTTCAACACTCTTACCTGTTCATATTTCTTATACAACTCATCCTTTAGTCTGCCTACATTTTCTTCTAAGATAAGTTGAGAGTTATCAACTATCTTCTTACCGGTTCCTAGTTTTAGTTTTAAATGTTCATATTTTAACTCTAGGATATTTGTTTCAAGTGGATGAACCTGGTTCTTCAGATAAGTGGTTTCACTCACAGATTCACTTACTCTGAGCTCCAGGTTCTTACACTTTGCTTTTAACATAACACACTCCTTAGACATCTGTTCCTTCTCTTTATTTATTTCTTCAGAATCATCAATGAAATCAAGTAATAGTTCAGAGAGTTTTTCTTTAGATAGGAACTTAATCTTATTTTTGAGATGAGATATACTTACATCTAATTCCTCACTTGATTCACCAATAGCCATGAGCGCTTGTTCATCTCCATCTTTATCATATGATTCTTCATCTTAGCTTTCTCCCCAAGCAACAATCATAGAATTTGTTGATGTTTTCTTGGGTTGAACCAGTACCTTCTTTCATATACTTCCCTTTTCCATTCCACTTCCCACTGAGGAAAGTTCTTGATATGATGATCAGTTTTTTCACATTTGTAGCATCCCTCGTTGGTGGGTTTTTCCGGAACCTTTGCCTTGTTGTAGTTTCCACCTCTTGAGATGCCCTTTTTCTTAAGGAGATAGTTTTTGAATTCCTTGGTGATCATAGCCATCTCATCTTCCTCCAGTTCTGCTCCCTCAGTGATTCTCAATGCCAGACTTCTTTCCTTCTTGGGAGCATCCATCTTCATTGTCTGCCTTCTAAGTTCATAGGCAGTGAGAATTCCAGTTAGCTCATCCAACCTGAGGGTTGTCATGTTCTTGGATTCCTGAATAGCAGTGATCTTACTTTCCCAAGAGATTGGAAAAACCTTTGTCAAAATATTTTCAACCCTGTCTTCTTCAAGAATAATCCTTCAAAGACACTTTAGTTCATTTGTTAGAGTAGTGAACCTAGTGTACATCTCTTGGATGGTTTCTCCTTCCTTCATAGAGAAATTCTCATATTGAGAGTATAGTAATGTACCTCTGGATCTTTTTACTTGTGCAGTCCCTTCATGAGCCACTTGCAGAGTGTCCCAAACTTCCTTGGCAGTAGTGCAGCTTTGAATCCTGTTGTACTCATCAGGACCAAGTCCACACACAAGCCACTTCTTGGCTATTGCATTCTTTTCCCATTTTGTCAAATCTTCAGCAATGCAGTCAGCTCTTGTCTTTGTCACTTCTAATCCTTCAAAAGTATTCTTCATGGTGGCCAGAGGGCCGTCAGTGACTATGTCCCGTAGTTCATAGTCTTCCCCAATTTAGTGATCCTTCATCCTGTTTTTCCACCAGGAGTAATATAGGCCATTGAAGAGTGATGGCTTAGCAGTTGATTGTCCTTCCTAGTTCCCAAGTGGTTCACTCATTTTGATCTTTTCCTAAGGTGTTAGCCTCTTCAAGGATAACCTGCTCTGATGCCAATTGATGTTCCAAACGTCAATACCACACAAGAGGGGGGTGATTTGTGTGGTATTCAATTTTCGCGTGCAGTAGTTATAGAAGGACCAGGTTCTTCTATGTGTTCCAACTCCTACAGTTTGCAGAATAATAAATGCAGAATTTAAAGGACACATTGATTTTACGTGGAAAACACCTGGCTCAAAAGGTGAAAAAACCACGACCTACTTCCGAGTAGGATTTTCCCAAACTCTTCACTAAATCAATGATCCAAACAACATTTACAAAATAAACTCTTATGTAAACCTAAGGACTAACTCTAATCCCCTTGTAGCAAACTAGTCTCTAGCCATTTGCGACAAGCTTCAAGTTAACTCTAACTTGAACACTCAGTACCTATTACAATTGCTTCTAGATAAAGCTGAAAGATACAATTTGTAATCACCTACTACAATTAAACTATACTAAAAGACAACATATGGAACTGGTTCTTCTAGCTGGGTCAAGTAGCTTCAGAGTCGCACATGTAATTCTCACACGAACTGCTTGCAAAATTGATTTGATAATTTTGCTCTCAATTCTTGTTTTGCTTCTATGTTTGTGCGCACATGTACAATAAGAACACTGAACAATATATAAGATTTAGTAGACAAAGAGATACACTAGAATTCAGATGCTACTCTTCCTTGGTGGAAGAGTTCTAGTTGATCTCAACTCCCTAAATCCTCCCTTATCTTGATTCTGTTCTTAATGAATAAGGAGTCCATCTCCTTATCAATTTTCAACCTTTTAGATAAGGAGATATCTCTTTAGATCACAGATTTCATTTATCTTCTGCTTGTGCAACTCACGTGCCCTTAACTCTGCATGTGTCTATGTCTCCAGTGATGTACATGGTTCAACTCTGAGTTCCATTGTCAATCTTCAAAACCATTCAGCTTCTTGATCCAATAGTCCTTTTGCATCAGAAGAAGTTGATTCATGAACTTTTCTTGAGTTCCATTGTTCTGATGTCACACCTATGGTATGTCCACTTCCTCTGTCAGTCACGCTCAAGGCCAAGTAGGGTGCACCTCTTCCCAAGCCTGAGGCGTATAGGTCCTTGGTTGGGAAGCTGAATTTTCTCACTAAAGCAGACCTGATATCTCTTTCGATGTGCATCATCTTTCTCAGTTTATGCAGTCCCCTTGTGTGCCTCATTTGGAGGCTAGTTTGCACTTGCTGAAGTAATTGAAGGGCACTGCTGAGTTTGGCTCTTTTTCAGCAATGCTCCTGATTTTTCTGTTGCTGCTTTCTGTGATAGTGATTGGGTTGCTTACCCATATACTAGGTGGTTTTTCACAAGTTTTTGTGTGTTTTTGGGTGGTAGCCTTGTGGGTTGGAGTGTAAGAAATAGCCTGTGGTGTCTATTTCTTCTGTTGAGGTTGAATACATATGTATGAGCAAGGTTGTCAGTGACGTTACATGGCTGCACATGTTGCTCTTGGATTTGAGTGTTTCATGTTCCTCTACAATTCCTTTGTTCTGTTGTAGTCAGACTGCTATTCACATTGTCAAGAATCCTGTTTTTCATGAAAGGACTAAGTGCATTGAGTTGGATTGCCATTTGGTCAGAACCAAGCTTGCTAAGGGCCTTATTCAGTTGCTTCACACCTCCTCCAGCTGACTAGTATCTTCACCAAATTTTTGGTTGGTGCTGCTTATCATGTTTTTTTGTCCAAGATTGGGTTTTTTCCACCCTCTAACTTGAAGGAGGGTGTTTGAAATATTGATCTTAGTCTATATTAGCTAGGGTTATGTGTTAGACCAAATTTTATTTGCGTTGGGCCAGGCCCACATTGCCTTGTAATTATTCTTTACTTTTCTCTCTTCGTTTGTGTATAGTTGAGTCAGATCTGATACAGAACAAGTTGTACATTTTTTTCATTTTTGACATATGAAAGAAAGCCCTCTTTCATTCTCTCGACCACAGTAAACCCTAGCACAATATCCGTTGATTTGATCCTATTTTTGTTGTTAACAAACTTCTATATGAAAAAGCTACAAACATCTAAAGCTAGTGACTCATGTTATAGACTTCCATACGAATATAATGTTCTTGGCTTATACAAATGCAGGAGCAAACCCTAGACAACATTTAATTTGGACGAGTTTGGTAGTGACTAGACTTACATTGAGATTTATAGCCTGTTTGGACAAGCTTCTCAAGAGGACAAAAGTGCTTTTTTTTTAAAAGTGCTTTTTTCCCCCTAACTTGAGGTGTTTGGCCAAGCTTTTTTGGGTAAAAAAAAGTGCTTTTGGGAAGAAGCAGAAGCAGTTTATGAGAAGTAGAAAAAAGTAGCTTCTTCCGAGAAGCAGAAACAGAAATAATTTTGACTTTTCTGCTTACCAGAAATATCCTTAACAAAATATAATATATACCAAAATAATCGTTAAACCTAATACTTATGATATTAATGTATAAATATTTCTTAATATTTTTAGGATAGCTTTCTAATGTAGTGACTTTAGGGGTGAATGCTTTTATATTTGTTGAATGATTTTAACATATTTAACTTATATTAAAAGAATTAAGTAGTTTTAAATTTTATTTTCATATTTTACTTAAATAAAATGAAAAGGTTTAATTATTGCTTGTGATAGTAAAATTTTTGAGATTATTTATTTACTTATAATATTAACTATTAAGTAAATTTATTCATGTTCTTATTCGTAATTTGATACTTAAAAATATTTTCTGAAAAACTTGGCCAAACACAAATTATTGCTCAAAAGTGTTTTTTAGAGTGATTGGTCAAACACAAACTGCTTCTTTCCAAATACTTTTTTCAAAAACACTTTTAGAAAGAACTTCTCAAAATAAACTGATTTCTCTAGTTTGGCCAAACAGGCTATTAGTTGGCGTCAAAGAAGTTGGCTGGAGGAGAGCGACTTCTAGCGTCTTGAAGGCTTTAGCCGCCGTAAAGATTTTTACGCACTCGGCATAATTTGATCGTTTTAGCAATAACTCGTTATTTTTTTCATGTTACTCACACACGTATGATGTAAACAAGAAACATGTTACCTTTAGTTGACTCTTAAAAAAATAAAGATACTGTAAATGATTATAAAGCCAACTGATAAAAATCAAATGCTTCTACTTATTGTTTGGATGTAAATCAAAGATGCCATTTAATGGTGTTCAACTTGGTGAATATCTAATTGTTCATTCCAAACCACACACAATTAATATGGATAGTAACACGGGCTAGCCACTTTTTAAACCTGTAAATAAGAAATAACCAATATTTTGAAATTTTACATATGAAATTTGAAACTTCATTACATGGCTATTTCAAATATGAGGGCTGAAAAGTGGCTATTTATGAATTTTATCCCAAATTTCCGTCTGTTAGCCCATAGACAGATCTAGCTTTGTGAGGCCCCTTCCACGAAACATGATTATATCCGCTTTTTGGGTCACGTTTTAATTTATAACCGCTTTACAAAAAAAATTGCAAGCGTACCCACTTTTTGCGTAAACTTCAGGCATAGGGGCCTGAAGTAGCAAAGGCAATCACGCAAACTTCAGCATTCTAGTGACGGTTGAACTTAAGCATTCTACTAGCTGAAGTTTTGTTCTTTATTTGTTGAAATTCAGCATGTTTTAGCTGAAGTTTTGTCCTGGATTCAATAGTTTTGTTGTAAAGCTTTTTCAAAAACTTCAGCGGAAGATGATTAAGTTGTTTAGTTCATTTGTAAAACTTCAGCACTAAATACGCTGAAGTTTTGTCCTGGATTCAATAGTTTTGTTGTAAAGCTTTTTCAAAAACTTCAGCGGAAGATGATTAAGTTGTTTAGTTCATTTGTAAAAATTTCAGCACTAAATAAGCTGAAGTTTTGTCCTGGATTCAGTAGTTTTGTCATAAAGCTTTTAAAAAAAATTTCAGCAGAAGATGCTGAAGTTATTTAGTTCATTTGTAAAACTTCAGCACTAAATACGCTGAAGTTTTGTCCTGGATCCATTAGTTTTGTCATAAAGCTTTTCTAAAAACTTCAGTAGAAGATGCTAAAATTATTTAGTTCATTTGTAAAAAGATCAACACTAAATAAGCTGAAGTTTTATTGTCAAGTGTCATATTAATCCAAACTCCTTAAACATACGATTAAACACTGGAATTTCGACAAGAAATACTGGCACTAGTCCGAGAGGATAATCTAATGACTATGTCAACTGATTTTTTGATCGCTTTTTCTTTTTTCGTCCTAATTTCAGGCTTCCTATTGTTAGTAAGGCCGAAGAAAGGAGGAAGAAAGGAGCGCACAGGTAGCAGAAAGAAGGAGGCGCCTGAAGTTGTAAAAATAAGAATAAGGTTAAATAATTTTAAAAATATAGGTATAGGTTAAATGAGGGCGACCAAACAGGACGCCCCGTGCAATTTTTACACTTATTGATGCTTATGAACAGGAAAACTTAACTACTAAATTCCCCACTCTATGACTAGTCTAGTGAGCTTTTGCGCAAGGCAATCTAGCTTTTGAGGTACGACACCTCCCAAATTTTGCAATTTATTAAATAGATATAAAACAAAATGCAGATAAAATTATGAAATTGATGAAATGCACACAATTGTATGACCAAATTCTAAGAAACTTACAAAATATAAGACAAATTAAGAAGTTTCAAATGCTTAAACTAATGATTAAGAAGTTCCAAAGGCTTCTATGATCCTGTCCGCACCATTGAACTTTTTGCTGCTCCCGCGTAAATTTTTTCATTCAGTTCAACTTTCATACCAAATTCAACAGTTAACCAATGCATTTAGCATACCACAAAATTCATCTTAAGATCTCATGAAGCTTACACACAGTGTGTCAATTTTCAACCACACATCAAGTCAACATTAAACCATATACTGGGAACTCATCTTAAATGCTCCAATCGTGTAAAAACCATTATACTTACATTCCACACCACAGTTGTTCTTACACGAGATAAACAAAATACCATATGACAGAGTTCCCATTAAAGAAATACATAGATTCTAAACAAAAAACCACTGTTATCTTCATTCAGATGAACATTAGATTCACAAAGATTAAGAATAATATCCAGCCGTAAACGTATAACATATATCCTGCCAGCAGTACGGAACTAATAAATAAAAAGAAATCGATTTTGCAGCTCATCAAATTTTTTGTATAACCACTGAATTCGCCAGACCTGCTTGCTCAATTGTTTGGGTTGGGTCACTGAGGATTCTAGGAGGAAATCCAACCGTTTGCAGTTGATAGGCCCTGGTGTCACTTGGCCTTGAAGCATCAATGAAGGCACGGATATCACCAACAGTCTGCTGGAAATTGAAGTGTGCAACCATGCGAGTTCCATCAGCCAATCTAATTTGAAGCGAGGTTGACGGCAATGAATCATCCAGAACACTGGTAGGTGCCGAGGCAGTGCTTATGGGAACCGAAGCAGATGGCTCGGAGGTTGCTGGAGTTGAGCTGCTTCCAAGTGTTCTTCCCACTCCCTGAAATGGTACTTGGCGTTTCTCTGGCTCCTACAAGTGCGCCGGAAAAGAAATCATGGTTAAGGTTTGTGTCAACTGTTGAATGACACGTTTATTGACACTTTTTTTAAAAATTCTTTTGCGGTCAATATCAGAGAAGGAATTTTTGCAGCTTCTCAAAAAGGACGAAACCTAACAGGTATCTAGGGTAAGGGGGAGAAATAAAGAGACTCAAAATAAATTAGTTGTCATGTTTTTTCCTGTCATACATAATAGAGTACACATCCTAATGTACTATGGCCAATGATATGTGTTACTTAGCTTGTTCCTCTTCCTTTTTATCCCCTTTTCCATATTCGGTGTGTCAGAGGAGATAAAAACGAGAAAAACGATGGACTGAACATGCAATACTCACAGGACAGTTCTCATCCCTCCTTATGAGGTTGCAGTGCACCTGGGACCTAGTATCTGCAGGAGCCAACTCTCTTGGACATTCAGACTTTGTGATACTCTGCAAATGAAGCACCAGTACATTAAGAACCCAAAATCATCCAAAACTGAAAACATTTTAGCTTCAAAAACACAGTGCAAGATATTCAGAAAAACGAAATGGCTAATTTGCACATGAAACGGATGAACAATATGCAAATGCGAGTTTAAGAGCATGGTTTTAAACGAAAATCTAGCTATGGCTAACTCCGGGCATTTACTCCAAATTAGCAGATGTCATGCCCCTACTCTCCTGATAATAGGAGGGTAGAAATTGTATGATAAGAAAGGACAACTAATATCAGCAGCATGATAATTTGTAAATCTGAAATACACGCTGACTACTCACTATCTAGTAGGATCGTGCGACCCACGGTGTTTGTTCCTTTTCATGAATTTTTTGTTTTAGTTCTCACTACAGTTACCTCAAGAAAAGATGCATTTTCAGGATCATCCAGCCTTCTCAAAGGGCCATCATTTACAGTAAAACCATTTCTCCAGAAGATAATATTGTGTACAATGGACTCAGGCGGTTGAGGAGCTGATGTTGGTACTGTCTCCCCTGCAAGTGTTCTCCCAGTTCCAGTAAAGCTTGTTGAGCTTGAACTAGGGACGACATTTTCCAGAGGACCTTGCGTGGCACCGACTTGCCTAGCTCGGTCAAAGATGGAGTCCACATCATTATGCTTTGAAGGATCTTGAACAAGCATTCCACTACAAGCATAATCATAGCTAGGATCAGAGATACAGTTATGCATCAGAAACATGCTGGCCTGAGGCCTCTCTATCTTCCCTTCAAAGTTTTATATATCAAATTTTCAATGTGCACAAAATACCAAAAAAGACAGAAGATGCTTCATGGATACAAGGGACAAACTAACATTACTTAGTTGTTAGAATCACGAGTTGCGACATACTTAGCAAAAACACATATGACGTATAAGCTACCTTAGATCGAGATAAGAATAACATTCAAATTGAATAGTATAAATCAAGATACAGCCAAAAAATATAGGTATAATAACAAACAAATTGACATGCTTTTTTTGAGATTAGAAAAAAAGAAAAACTTGCTTATGGATTTCTCTAAAAAAAAAACTGCTCATGGGATGTCTATTATATACTTGTCATATACACAACCTGAAAATAAGGAAAAGATTGAAGATATATGTAAATAACAAGTTGAAATAAGCTTGTAGTCTGACATCATCGAGTTACAAGAAAGCCGAGGGTCCATCGGAAACAACCTCTCTTCCTTCATAAGGTAGGCGTAAGGTCTGTGTACACACTACCCTCCCGGCCCCCACTGTGTGGGATTGCACTGGTTTTGTTGTTGTTGTATATAAAAAGTATAGCTAGAATGACCGAAAAAGAAGAAAAAACAGAAAAAGAAATGAGCACCAAGGAAGGTAAGAATAAAAAAGGCTATAGAGAAAAACCTTGTGATTCCTAGAATCAGAGTATTAGCAATATACGATTGCAAGTCTTAACATAAACCCCAAGCCCACTGCACTCAGCATCAACTTATCACCTTCATCCCACACCCCCTTTTGTCACAATCATTTCTTCTCATTCCAAACAATTAAAAATACCTTTTAGCCACTACAAAAACACCTAAATCTCAAGCTAGTTGAGGTTGGCCATATAAATCATCACTATCCAATCTGCTCCATTTTAACTCGACGATTCTTCCCCCTCCCTACAACCATAACCTACCCCACCTCCACCACTGTATTTCCTAGGAAACACTCTGTTCTCTACAAACACATGATCAAGAAAATAAATTTCAAAATATAAGACAACAATGGACCAAAGTCCACCAGCTTAGCACTAGCACAAAACAGTTAGTGCTACCTACAACTAAAAGTCAAACCTTTTTTACCTATAGTACCCGCTAACAAAAATAAATTCACAAAGTGCACCAAAATGGTAAAAGACAATGCTTTTTGCTGAGTCTAACATAGCAAAAATTCTTTCATTTTTCATAGTATCGGGCTTTATTCACTTGTTTTTGTTATTGTTTTTCATCTATTTTTTGGTTCTTATATTGTTGTTATTACTCATATGGTTCTGTTGATGGTACTAACATATTGTCACTCTCTTGTCACTCTTGTCTCTTTTCATTTTCTTCTTGAGCCGAGGGTCTTTCGGAAACAGCCTCTCTACTCTTCAGGAAGGGGTAATACTCTTCAGGATGGGGTAAGGAGTGTGTACACTCACCCTCCCCAAACCCCACTTGTGGGAACTCACTGGGTTGTTGTTGTAACATAGCAAAAATACAATTCACATAAAATATACTATCACTTTTAGCGAACTCTAACACATCACCCCTAGTTATACTTGCAAACATGTAACAATTTACTAATGTTCAATTCAACATAAATCATTGAAAAGTAAGCAAGTAGAATTTGGATTAAGACTCATGAAAATAACAAATCGTAGTCCGTCAATAGCAATAAATGTGTAAAATTCAGCTGATTGATCAATTAAGGAAGGACAAACAGTAATAGAGGAAGCTAGGGTTTGAGGAATTGATGCCTTTTTTCACCACCAGTGTAGTATTCTTGGGGGCCATCGGAATCGCTATCGGAATCATCGCGACCAGAAGGACGATTCAGATCGGAAAGTGTACGAATGCCGCCGGCACGGCTTCCCGACGTTTGCCTAGAGGGCTTCTTGCTATCGCGTGAAGCCATTGATTCTACTCTGACTCTGTTGCTGCTGCAACTTGGAGAAACTGGGGAATTTGATTCGATTCAATGATTATGCTAATCAGCTATTCTCGGGGGTGGGGTGGGGGTTATTCTTTTTTGGGAAAATTTCATCCCTAGTTTTCAATTTTATACCTCATATTTTAATTTATAATCAATTAGCCTAAAAATAATAGGCTAATATTCAACATACAACTTTAATAGATTCTCAAAATTACTATTTAGTTTTTAAAAAAGATTCTCAAGCTTTTAAATTAATTTTCGAATCAGTAACTGTAACTCAAATATTAGTTCAACAAACCAAATTCATTTGGTGGTGAAAATTAGATTTTTAACAAGCTTAAATATGTGGGTTTAAATTCCGAATTTGATTTTGTAAGAATTTTGGAGTGGGTATTATTTAGAGTTGTTAGAAATAGTATAAGGAGGTTGTATATAAATTTTGAAGTCATTTAATAGAGATTTGGACAGGTTTTGAACAAGAATTGCAACTGAAAATCGTGGAAGAAGTTCATCTACAGACGCTTGTATAAATGTGTATAAAAGTATATAATAGTGTATAAGATGTGTTTATACACTCATATACACTATTATACAAGATTATACATAATTATACAAAAAACTGACTTCGACTTCTTCCTTGCGTCTTCTCTGAAATTTAATTCAAATCTACTCCAAATCACTTCAAATTTAAATTTTGAACTCCTTTTGATATTTTCAATCAATTGGAATGACACCCAATCCAAAAAACTAACAAACTTAAAAAAATCCATTTTCGAAAACAAAGCTTTTAATGATCTTCAATGGTGGACTTATACTCTTCAATTTTCTTAGCATGACCAAAAATGCACCATTTAAATTTTGAACTCTTTTTGATATTTTCAATCAATTGCATTTTTGGTCATGCTACCACCATTCCATTGCAGCTTTTGATATGCACGGTTTTGAAAAGCATAGCTGATTAAGTTCAGATAAAACAACAATGCTTGTTGTATTTAAAGGTTGAAGCTTAAATCTTGCCCACAATCACGATTCAAAATTCGCTAGTTGTGATGACACCTAACACAACCGGCTAGGTAAGTCACTTAATAAAATAATTAAACAGAATTATCTAAATCTTATACATTTCCCAAGGACTGGTAGTACAAATCATTAGCTTCCATAAATGGAGTTTACAAAGCAACAATGAAACAAATACACAGTCTGTTTGAAAAGTACATAAACAGAGTTTTATAAGCTAAGGCTACCCCGAACACAGGAGGCAGCTACAACAGAGACGCATGTACGTCTTCAAGTCCCGCAACCATTGAGCACAACAACAACCGACATCTGCGCGCAATGTGCAGAAGTGTAGTATCAGTACAACCGGCCATATGTACTGAGTAAGCAACAGACCTAACCTAGGTTGAACGCAGTAATGAGCTAACACAGGATCGGGTCCAATGCCAATAATTCCACAACATTTCATAACAACATAAGTGCAAGTATAAAAGAGATGTCTCTAAAGTAAAATACTCAGCTCGTTCACAGTTCCAAAAAATGATCATGCTTTTCAAATATCTTAGTGAAAGAAAATCCCAGATCTCTTACCTAAAATGCCAAAAGTACGAATAAGTTTAAAAATAGTAATTTTCCAAATATCCTTTTCACAATAAATAAAATGTTTCATTTTCCTCCCAAATAACAAGTATAAAGTGCCTCTCCATACCTACATATTAATAATGTGTATAATAAGTCATGAATGACGTGATACTATATAGCATGACCAAAAATGCATCTCTATGTCGGTATGTCATGTATGCATGTAAGTGCCATGTATTCCAGAGATGAAACATGTACTCCCTCTCTCAGAGTACTCAATATCATTGCCTCGCCTCTTCTCTTACTAAGCTCAATACTCAGCACACTAAATCACTCAGTGCTGTATAATATATATATATATATATATATTATCAATATATCACTGCGACGTGCAGCTCGATCCCATAAAGTATAATAGATATAATATGATGCGGAGTGCAACCCAATCCCAAAATGTCACTCTCGCTCAGGCCCTCGGCCTCACTCAGTCATCATTCTCTCCAGTTTCACTCACGGGTTCACAATGTCATGAAACTAGCCCGACAATAATGATATTATGTATAAATAATAATAATAATAACTAAGACTGAGATATGATATGAATGCATGCATATGACTGAGTACGATATTTCAATGGAAATCAGTAAGATGACAACCAGAAATAACCACTATGGGTATAAACAACATCAGCATAAAGCCTAAACATGATATTTAGCATGATTGACAACTCAATTACTTTATCACATGGTGAAAATACAATATCACAAAATAGGGCCACTAGGCAGGGCCATGGGAACAACAGAGTCCCAATTCACAAGGTGCACGCCCACACGCCCGTCACCTAGCATGTGCATCACCTCAATACCAATCACATAACACGTAATGTGGGGTTTCATACCCTCAACATTAATTTAGAAGAGTTATTTATCTCGAACAAGCCAATACCAATGCCGAGCAGGCCAGGCGATGCTCCAAAGATGCCATATCGCACGTTCCGACCTCCAAACGGAACGAAACTAACCAAAAACAACTCAAATACATCAAAAAATGCTAAAGGAACCAATCCCAATTGAAAAAGGTCGAATTTTTAATCAAATACCCAAAATTGGCCAAATTGCCCAACCCGAGCCTGCACCTCGGAACCCGACAAAACTCACAAAATTCGACAACCCGTTCAATTATGAGTCCAACCACACTAATTTCACTCAAATCCGACTCCGAATCGATGTTCAAAACTTAAAAATTCACTTTATGAAACTTTGGGCAAAACCCCCAAATTTCACTTTGAAATCATCAATCAAATCCCAAAAACGAAGATGGATTCATGAAATATAACAAAAACAGAGTTGAGAACACTTACCTCAATTCATACGGTGAAAATCGCCTCCAAAATCGCCCAAATCCGAGCTCCCCAACTCAAAATATGACCGAATAAACAAACTTTTGTTTTATATATTTTTCTACCAGTTATTCTACCTCGTTTCTTGTGACAAATTATCCCGAAATTCACTTTTTATGCCTTCAATAGATTTCTTGTAAACTTTTCGTCAAGTTAGGCTTTTGAATCACTCAATTTTACCTTATAATGAAGGAGATATGTTGGTTTCAATATTTACAAATATTGCAGATTTTTAAATACGAATTGAGTGGCAATTTCGTAATTAATCTGGGGGGAAAGCTGGCAACCAAATTTTTGGTAAAATTACCATCAATTTCTCATACGATGTCCAAATTCGTCGATTCTTTTTGCTCTGGCTCCGTAATTACGATACGAATCTAATGCTTCAATCAAAATAGAAACTGGAACTCATTTACTTAAATGTGGTACCATTTATGCTTGAAGAAACGACGTCAAAACATAAGAAAAACAAGCTCAACGCATCCCAAACCTATCCGAAACTCACCCGAGACCCTCGGAATCCCGTACGAACATACTAACAAGTCTCATAACATAACACGGACCAACTCAAGGCCTCAAATCATGCATAACAACATTTAAACGACGAAACGTGCCTCAAATCAAACTAAATGAACTTTCGACTTCTAATAACTTGCGCCGAAACATATCAAATCAACTCGAAATTCACTCAATTTTTGCACACAAGCCCTAATACATNCTACTCTCTCTCTATATAAAAGCTTGCGGGAAGCGCGAAGAGCTAAGCCACTAATGTCGTGGCGAAGGTTAGACCTCATAAAGTCAGTGAAGCTAAGGTTTCGACTTTACTACTCAAGCTAGGTTAGACCTCATAAAGTCAGCGAAGCTAAGGTTTCGACTTTACTACCCAAGCTGCATTATATACCCACCACCAATATATTGCAGGATTCATCATGACATGAGCTTTTGCTCATGGAGCTATATTTTTTATTAGAGATTATAATCCGGAGCAAAATGAAGATAATGTATTAGGAAGAATGTTAGAACATAAAGAAGCTATCATATCTCATTTAAGTTGGGCCAGCCTCTTTCTGAGATTTTATACCCTGAGACTTTATGTTCAAAACGATCGGTTGGGTCGTTACACCCATACATTGGTTGATCTTTTTTATTTTTAAGTATGAACAAACACTCCAAATGGGAGATTAAAGTCCTCTAAACACCATAATAAAGTTAAATTGTTAGGCGGTGTCATTTCTTCGTACAAAGACTAAAGTTGTGAAGTTCTTCTCTGTATTACAGTACTATACAATAACGCATGGACTATATCCTACAGGGGTTCTAAGTCCTAATGTAGGAGATCTTTTGCAAATAATTGACACACTGATTCTGGTGATAAGCATATGAATAATTGACAGTGGTAACAATTAATACTGATAAAAGTCTGCGTGTTGCTTCTATTCATGAATCATGGTACTTCTAATAATATACCAGGAGCTGAAGTATCTAAAATTAACGTGAAAATAGTACGGGCTAGCCGATTTTTGGACTGGTAATTGAAAAATAGCCAGCGTTTACAAAGTCATTGAAAAATAGTTATTATTTTGCTGCAACACGGAAAGTACCAGTATAATATAATGGAGATTGGTGCACCTGTGTATTAACTTCCAGCATATTATGTTGCAACTCCAATATACGGAAAGTTCCAGCATAATATACCGGAGAATGGAGCACCAGTGAGTGAATTTCCAACATATTTTGGATTATTTTCCGTATTTTAAACAATGTTCTCGTTCAGATTTATCTGAACATGAACATTGGCTAAATTTCAATTACTTTTGAAACTGCGGCTATTTTTCAATTACCACTTGTAAATTTGACTATTTTTTAATGGAAAACTTACACAAATGTCCCAAATAAATCTCAACTTACCAACCTCTATCCATTAGTCATAGACTTACCAAAACTAGCCAACAAAAATTGAAAAATCAAATAATAGGGTTCTTTCTCTCAAAGAATCACATGCAAAAATCACCTTCCGTATTTTTAAGCGTGATTAGCAACACTAGATACAAGACCGAAAGGAAATTTCATGGATGAGGTAGCAAATAAGGTGATGAAATACAAAAATATATACAATATTCCAAAAATTTAAACAAAAAAGGAACTTTTTCAATGGGTATAGTTGAAATTCATTGAAAATATATAGATAAGTCAATATACAAAATTTGAGAAAGATTGGAGATGATTTGGACTGGTTTTGTATCAAAATTCGTAATTAAATCGAGTTCAAAAAATTCTTCTGTGACATGTGTATCAAACATGTATCATGCATGTATCTCATACACACAGGTATACATGGATATACATGTGATACACAATTGATACAGATATGATACATATGTGATACACAAATGATACACAGTGTGATACACATCATTTTTTTCATGTTCAGTTTTTACTTTGAATTTTCAATTCAAACCACCTCAAAACTTCATCAAATCATCTCAAAACTAAGATTCACGCTCCTTAAGCTGTGCCAAATCTTTTCTAATTACACCCACTCAATACAAAGCAAAAATTTGATATTTTTTCGCTACAAATAGCTACTTGGCTAATTTGGCTAATATTAGTAATATTTTATCAATTGACTAATTTTTGTAATAAGCTATTTATAAATGGACATAGCTGGTAATTGCCCTTTTTTAATTTCACCCAAAATTAACTCTTTAGATGTTTTAGCTTAGCGGAGTGTAGTTGGTTGAGCTTGGGTCACGCCTAAAACTGTAGAGAAAATTACCCTCTATAGCCCCTCAAAATTTGGGGGAAGCGCACGGTTAGCCACTAATAGAAGTTGTCTTTATTTTAAAGTCACTGTTTAAAATGTCTTTGGTCTTTAGCCACTGGTTTAATAAACTTTAACTGTCCGGAAGAAAATACCCTTCTGCTCATGTCCTTAACTTTTGAACTTAACTTCAGGACTACATGTCCTTAACTTTTGAACTTGGAACTCTAAGTTCAGGACTTCAGGACTACATGTCTTTAACTTTTGAACTTAACTTCAGGACTACATGTCCTTTACTTTTGAACTTCGAACTCAAACTTCAGGACCAAGTGTCCTTAACTTTTGTACTTATAAGTCAAAGTTGAGGAACAAGTGTCCTTAACTCTTGAACTTGTAAGTCTAAGTTAAGGACCTATTGTCCTTAACTTTTGAACTTGTAACTGTAAGCTAAGGACTGTCTGTCCTTAAATTTTGAACTTGTAAGTCTAAGTTAAGGACCTATTGTCCTTAACTTTTGAACTTGTAACTGTAAGTTAAGGACTGTCTGTCCTTAAATTTTGAACTTGTAAGTCTAAGTTAAGGACTGCCTGTCCTTAACTTTTGAACTTGGAACTCAAACTTCAGGACCAAGTGTCCTTAACTTTTGAACTTGTAAGTCTAAGTTAAGGACCTATTGTCCTTAACTTTTGAACTTGTAAGTCTAAGTTAAGGACTGCATGTCCTTAACTTTTGAACTTGTAATTGTAAGTTAAGGACTGCCTGTCCTTAACTTTTGAACTTGTAACTGTAAGTTAAGGAGTGCATGTCCTTAACTTTTGAACGTGTAACTGTAAGTTAAGGACTGCATGTCCTTAACTTTTGAACTTGTAACTGTAAGTTAAGGACTGACTGTCCTTAACTTTTGAACTTGTAAATTTAAGTTAAGGACTGTCTGTCCTTAACTTTTGGACTTAATTTCAGGACTTCAGGACTACATGTCCTTAACTTTTGAACTTAACTTCAAGACTTCAGGACTACATTTCCTTAACACAATTATCTGTGTCCTCAATTTTGTCTTTTTACCTTATTTTTCCTAATTATCTGTTGTTTAAGAAAATCTAAAAGTCACTTCTTTTAGAAAAACCAAAAGTCATGTCCTCCCACATCTGTGATTATTATGAGTGAATGGTTTACTATGCAATTCAACTCCTAAGAGCAGACACAAAATAAATTGAGAGGCTTATAAAATTTATATAATTAATGCAATTCGTTTATTCTGTTCAAAATTGGATTTCACATATGAAAATAATGGTAACACTCATACAAACGCCAGAACCCCATTCCAAAAGGAGAAGTAGAGCTGTAAGGAATGAATCTGAAAATTGCGTATTTCCGTTTGGGAAGAAAAGGGTAACACTGTCTTTTCATATTAATTTTAATAGACTAATGGCTACTTTTGCTCAGCATAAAAAATATTGGATAAAAAGTAAATACCACTTAAAAAGTGGCTACCCCATACAATTTTTACTCAAAAATTTAATACCTCATGTTTTTTCCACTTACAAGAAATGGCCCTTCGGCCCAAACTTATTATATCTAATAGCCCGAAATATCTACTTTGTATATTTTTTGTATAGTGACTTTTGTATATTTTTTGTATATTGACAGTTTATTTTGTATAGTGATATTCTATTTTATATATTTTTTGTATAGTAACAGTCTTTTAGTATATATTTTGTATAGTAACAATTTATTTTGTATATATTTTGTACAGTGACAGTCTATTATATATAAATTGTATAATGACAGTCTATTTTTTATATATGTTGTATATATATTAAATAAAATAATGACATATCGTGTAGGTAGGTAGAGAATCCTTGCACTTTCTGCCAAAATCAATATAGCCCCACCCCATATAAAGGTATGACTTTTCAATCTGGCTAATATTTTCTTACATCTTTCCAATACCCCACTCCATATTACATCTGGAAGAGTTAGATCTGTTGAGTACTTTTCAAGATTCCTATCTTCCTTCTTGGCTGATCAGATTGTCTCGAGTGAAGACACTGCTAATAAAATAATGATGCTTTCTGGTTCTGACGAGGGTGGAACTTTGGATAAAGAAAAGAGGATGGATAAATGGATAATTACAAATCCGAATTGCTAAAGAAAGTAGCAGAAAGCGGTAGTTTGGGCTAGCCTTTAGAATTGCTTTTGGGCTATTAGTTGTCTATTGTAACTTTGGGCTACCGGATATTATAGATTTGGCCCGAATAACTATAAATGATAGGAATTTTTATATTCCTATGCCATATAAAAAACTATATTACCCTCAATGTTTAAGGTATGATATAATTACATTTAGTATATCTAATTATCAATTATATACCATTAGTGGTTTTCAAGGGTAACTCCTAATTTAATGGTACCGTATATTCGTTCTAATCCCACTCCCCCCACGTTTCTCTCTCCAATTCCCACACCTTCACCCACGTTTCCCTCCCACACCCACGATTTCTGTATCAAAATTCCATTATTTCTTCCATAGCCAAGGCACTGTCGGCACCTCTGCAATCTTGTCCCAATGTTTTTGTGCCCGGAGAAGATGAGCACAAGCATGGTCGATTTGATGGTTATGATTTCGGTTTCCTTCACGTTAAGTTTTATCTCCCAGAGTTTGATTCTTAATATGTTCTGAGCTCGAACAGATCTTTTTATCTTTTTCTTTTGATGCTTCAATAGTTGGCAAAAGTCAATTTTCTTGTAACAGTTCATGGGAGGATTTTGCTTAGGAAGATCTATCCCTTCATCATGTTTTTTGGATTCCATATTTAGCATAGCAGTTTCGTAAGGAGTAACAAGAGCATAGGAGAATCACAAAATTGTAGCATAATTGAGATTTTCGACATAATTGCATTTTTTGCAGAAGATTTGTAGAAGTTTTAGTCGTTTTTTATTTGTGAAAACAGAAACCAAAGCATCTACAATTAGAATACAAGTAATCTACAATTTATCTACAAAATATCTAAAAACTGAGTACATTGAATTTTAATATCCCAATTCTCATTCAATTGTAGCATAATCGGGATTTTCGACATAATTGCGCTTTTTTGCAAAAGATTTGTAGAAGTTTTAGTCGTTTTTGATTTGTGAAAACAGAAAACAAAGCATCTACAATCAGAATACAAATAATCTACAAAATATCTACAAATTGTGTACATTGAATTTTCATATCCCAATTCCCATTTAATTGTAGCATAATTAGAATTTTCGACATAATTGCGTTTTCTGCAGAAGTTTTGTAGAAGTTTTAGTCATTTTTGATTTGTGAAAACAGAAAACAAAGCATCTACGATCAGAATACAAATAATCTACAAAATATCTACAAACTGGGTACATTAAATTTTAATATCCCAATTCTCATTCAATTGTAGCATAATTGGAATTTTCGACATAATTGCGTTTTTTGCAGAAGTTTTGTAGAAGTTTTAGTCGTTTTTGATTTGTGAAAATAGAAAATAAAGCATCTACAATCAGAATACAAATAATCTACAAAATATCTACAAACTGGGTACATATTTGAACTCGACATGCTTCCCCTAAAAATGTATGTTTCACATTTTAGATACATATTTTTGTCCAAAATAGTACTAAATCATCCACTTTTTTCTTACTAACACGTTTTTGCAATATTGTTACGTTAGACGTAAGTGTTGACAACCTAGAACAACTTGTATATTTTTAATTATTTCAGTTGAGTTCCAAGTAATTAAATATTTTAAAAAGATGAGATCGAATCCATTAAAACCAGCCAATTAATTAAGAAATTCCCAATATTAGCGCGCCTAAATAAGGAAGCCTACAACTACAATAATTCCTTATTTAATGAAATATATGAAAGAATCTTTAATTCCCCAATAGTAGCGCGCCTAAATAAGGAAGCCTACAACTATAATAATTCTTTATTTAATGAATTATCTATTTTTGTAGAAATACTATTAACATGGCGGGTAATATGCAAATTATGAACATATTTGGTAATATAGTTTCCTATATGGTATAGGAACGAAAATTTCCCTAAATGATATTTGCTCAAAACTATACCACCCTTGACATTTTCAGCATGCACACTATGCTATCTCTATTAGGGCTGTTTTCTGGGCCGGGCCCGAGCCTAAACAGGCATAGCGGGTCGGGCTTGAGTGGGACGGGCCTAAAGGGGCATTTGTATCTATGCCCGTTTTTTGTGTTACGTTTTAACTTATACCCGCTTTGCAAAAATAATTGCAAGCGCACCCACTTTTCGCATAAACTTCAGGCATACGGGCCTGAAGTAGCAAAGGCAATCACAAAAACTTCAGCATTCTAGGAGTCGGGCCTGAAGTTGTTTGTAATTGCTGAACTTAAGCATTCTACTAGCTGAAGTTTTGTTCTCTATTTGTTGTACTTCAGCATGTTTTAGCTGAAGTTTTGTCCTGGATTCAATAGTTTTTCGTAAAGCTTTTCAAAAATTTCAGCATAAGATGCTGAAGTTATTTAGTTCATTTGTAAAAACTTCAGCACTAAATAAGCTGAAGTTTGTCCTGGATTCATTAGTTTTGTCATAAAGCTTTTCAAAAACTTCAACAGAAGCTGCTAAAGTTATTTAGTTCATTTGTAAAAACTTCAGTACTAAATAAGCTGAAATTTCAACCTGGATTCATTAGTTTTGTCATAAAGCTTTTTCAAAAACTTCAGCAGAAGATGCTGAAGTTATTTAGTTCTTTTGTAAAAGTTTCAGCACTAAATAAGCCGAAATTTAGTTTTGTCATAAAGCTTTTTCAAAAACTTCAGCAAAAGATGCTGAAGTTATTTAGTTCATTTTTAAAAACTTCAGCACTAAATAAGCTGAAGTTTGCACAGGTAGCAGGAAGAAGGAGGCGCCTGAAGTTGTAAAAATTAGGGTATAATGTAAAATAATTTTAAAAATATGGGTATGGTTAAATGAGGGCGACCAAATAGGGCGCCACGCGCAATTTTTACAATGGTCCCGGGCTTCGCAGGCTTTTAGGTAGTAACCGGCCCGGTACCGGGACCACTAACTAATAGTCCCGAGCTAAGTGGGCCGGTCCCTGGGCCTATGTGGGCCTAAGCGGGCTCGAACTATTTATTTTTTAAATTTCTTATCTAAAACAATTTCTTGTTAAATTAAATGTAAACTTTAATATGCAAGTTTGATATCGAGTTCATATATATATATATATATATATATGAACTCGATATCAAAATTGCAAATTAAAGTTTATATTTAATACTTGGAATTAAAGTTCAAACTTGCACTTATCATTGCACAATAAATTAATAATATTTCAAATAAATCTAACAAACTACAACATTAAGCATTATACATCTAATAATTTTAAAATAACACAAATTGTCTCAAATCAACTTAAAATCTTAAATACAAATGTATGGAGAACGCGCAAAACAATTCTTTATATGCTTCCTTAAACAGCCTGTGCCCTCCAACTTTGGACGACGAGTGTAGACTCGACCATAATTCTTGCACTTTACTATGTAAAATTATTCATTTTTCTTCTACCACATTAAAGTATTCCCGAACATATGAGCGCACTCTAGAATCACCAGACATGATTTACTTGAATTGAGAATTTGGGTTTTAAAAATGAGAGATGAGTGAAGACTTGAAGACTTCAATTTGAGTTTATGATTGATGATTTTGTGAGAAAAATGAAAGAATAAGGGGGTATTCATAGTAGAAAATAAGAAAAAAATGTAATTATAAAAAGATTGGGGTTAAAACAAAGTTGGGGAAAGGGGGTAAAATGGCTATTTTAGAAATGCCAAACGACTATTTTTGCAGGCCAACGACCATTTTTTAAATTTTCTAACCGTTAAAAATTTTTTTGGATTAATTTTTTTTTAATATAGTCGTTGGGCCCGTTTACGCCCGGTTGAACCGGCCCACTTAGAAGCCGGTCCCGGGCCCAAACAGTTCTGGTCTCGCTGGCTTTTTGGTGACGACCGGCCCACTTAAGAATCCACACCCAACTGGTCCCGGGCTTAAACGGTTAGGCCCATTTAGACTCACTACCCATATTAGCTCGCGGGTCTGGATCGGGCCCGTGCCTAACCGGCCCACCAGCCAGCCTTAATCTCTATGGGGACAAAATTAATGCAGGGTTCAGGGTTGTACTAGTTCTCATGTATTTCCTACCTACCGCTTATTTTCTTCTTTTTAATTTAATTATATTATTATTATTATTATTATTATCCTTTCTCATGAAGAGTGATTCGGATCTCATTTTGCATGTGCTTCTAACGTTACAGAAATAAATGGAATAAACAAAGGAGTAAATGGATAGAGGGATTTAGATAGGCCCCAAATACTAGAACAGAGAGATTTCATCCCCCAAAATACAAGCAGTTCGAATATTTGATTGAATGCAACGGTAGAAAGATTCAATTAAGCCGATCGAAATATTAGTATAACAGTTTGTGGCGGACCGGATCCAACCATGGGGTCATGACTCATGGTCCAGCTGAACTAATTGTGCTTTGGGATCTAACTTATACACACCCGTACAAAAAGACAAGTATATATAGAGCAAAATATGTATTTCATAAAATATTCTCTTAACTCAAAACTGAAAACATTCAATCACTATGTGCAGACACTGAGTCTAGACCCTTTGCCCAAAACTTCCTTGAATTCGTGGCTATTATTGGGACAAAGCTTCCTAGGAGTCTACGTAGAAGAACATGTGGCTGGATGGAATGTTTATGAGATATCAATACACTTAAGACTTGTTATGGCAACATACGAACAAAAATACCTGTAAAGATAATTTTGCCGTAGGCTATGGCTGTAACGTAACGAAACAGGAGAGTGAAAGTAATGTCCAACGCCCCATGGACCATGCCTTGGCCCCTTAACTGCAAGTGAAAAGCTTTTTGTAACGCCCTGTCCTTTTCCTAGCTTTAATGGTCCATTGATTTTGTGGCTCTTTACCAACTTGTTTTTAGTTTTATGACTTTATTTCTTTCTTTATTCTTTGGAGATTTATTTTTACACATAAAGAGATTTGTCTTTTACGCGTAAGACTATTTTTTTAATTTTAAAATTGTAAAAAGGCATAGCGTGAAAATAGTACTAATTCGTGGCTGTTAAGAACTGTATCCAATACGTTCGAAACCTTATCACGTTGTCTGATTTTAAGCCTTAGATTCACCTAAACTTCCAGAATTTAGAGTTGTCCTCAATGGGAAGTGGCCATATGCTCTGTAGGTTCTACTAGTATTAGCACTCGTGCGGATATTAACCATGTCAAATATTTGAGTAATTTGGATTATATGTAAATAATCTTAAAATTTAAACCTTTTTGATAAATATAGATAATCATTGGATATTAATTAAGAAACACTACATGAAAAAAGATTAATTTTTTTCTCAAATCTCCTAGTTATAATTCTATTTTCTTTTTTGTTATCATTCTAGATCGCCGGTGTCATAGATCCTAAAAATAGTGAGTAATCAAAACAATGACTCATATTTATCACAAAGCAATCAACAATTTAGACTATGAAGGACTCTTTGGATATGACTTACTCTTTTACTACTACTTGAACTATTATTTGGTGTGTTGATATCTTCCAAAAATATTTCTATTTTAAACTTTCAGTTTCTAAAACTTTATATTTCAATAATAATTATTTTTATAATAATATAAGTGAATATATTATCCTTAATTCAAAACTCATTTTAGTCGGTTTCTAAAAGTTTACAAAACTATTTTTAGCCATTGAATTTTCTTTTTCCACTATGACTCCATTTTGATATTTGGCATTAACCACATTAAATATCTGATTTATTTGAATTATATGTAAATAACATTAAAATTATAACCTTCTAGATAATTACAGATAATTGTTAGATAATAATTAAGACGCACTACATGAAAAAAGAAAAACATTTTCTCAAATCTCGTAGTGATAATTTTGTTTTTGTTTCATTCTCATTGGTGTTATTGGAACGTAAAATAGCCACAAAGCGAAATAATAACTCGTATTTATGGCAAAGCACAAAGGTTGACACA